>JAXRKP010000713.1:75000-100000 GCA_037039925.1 Doris montereyensis
GAGTGTAAAAGTTGAATCCTCTTTCAGTGGGGTTTACCATCAACTCAACATCGATCGAAATTTTCAGAGAAAGACTGTCACATCTATAAACTGTCCGTTGTAATTATGCCAATAACTGGTTTCTACAACGTACTATTCATATTCAGGGAAACGTTGTAGCCAATAAAATCATTTGATTTTCTTTCTTTCTTCTTATAGGCATAATAACAATATTATGTATGAGGTGAATATATTTATATATATATTTAAAAAAAGATTTTCTATTTATTAAATATATATTATAATCTTAGTTCAACACTGAGATGTATATATATATGGTTTTGCAGACTGACAGTAGTCTCATGGTATTCTCACTCTCACTTAGAGCTACCTATGATTTTTTTTTCGTGTCTTTTACAGGATATATGGTCGTAGGAATACGTTTTTTTTCACTCCAAGATCATAAAACGGCGCTTCTACGTATTTTTCAACTGTTTTTTTTTCAGCTCTTACTGTGTGTTCATTTGTAGACCAGTTGTTAAATAATAACGAAAATCTGAAACCTGCCTCACGTGATCACTGCAAAGATTTTTTAAATTTAGAACTCGCCAAATTTTCTTTGAACAATTCTCTTTCACATGGAATTAAAGAAAACAGAATAAAAGGTGGTTGACCTCACCTACCGTAAGGTGAAAAAAGACTTATCAAAAGAGGGAAATGCCATCAGTCTCAATTGCTGACGTTCGCACCCAAAAAATATTCACAAAACACACAAATTGAAAGCAAATTTCACAATATTATGTTTTTTATATCTGCGATGTCAAAGCTATACATGGACCAAATGTTAAGAAGATTCATTAATTAGACTTTGAGAAAGATTAATTGAGTACGGTAGTTCAAGTTATAATTGGGTCCCATTTTTGTGAAACCTGCCATATATATGTAATCAAGCCCTGGTGTTACTAGTGTCTACGTCAACATCTAGATCTAGAGTTATTATCGGTTTCTAGTTCTAAGTCACTAACCTTATATGTTACTGAATGTTACGAAGGTAAAATGGAAGCCGATAATAACTAGATCTAGATGTTGACGTAGATACTAGTAACACCAGGGCTTGATTATTAATTATAACAAGGCTATTTATATACATACTCAGGGTTGACAATTAATTAGTCAATGGGTGAAGCAAGTTCATAAATTATATATATATATATATTCTAATGTAGGCTGGTGTAAAGACGAGGTGGAATCACATAATACTTTTTGTTCTTCTTTTTCATATCATGGGTAACGCCTGCTATCTATATTAAAAAACTAAGATATATCTAGAACGGAAATTTCTATTATTGTAATATCATTCTAAACATTTCGATAAAGTTCTATAAGATTCTTTCGTTTTCGCTAAGTATGGCACACCAAAATGATTACATCATAAACTCAAAAGGGTTTTCTCAGAAATTCTCTACACTAAAATTGATTAGCTTTCCTTTACTTAAGGAAACCCCTTCAAAACTAAGTCATTATGTTATATTGAGTATGGCGGTTTCAATCTTAAATATAAGGTTGCTGTTGATGTTTTAAAGTAATTTGTTTTCAACCTCATTTGTTTTTGGGCTAGGAATGTTTTAGCAGGTCTGTTCATTTTTCCCATTTAAATGATTAATATGGTTGTCATTGTCAAAACAATTGCTAGATATGACAACTATTGATTTTGAAAAGAGCAAGTCAATTGGCTGCAAGTAGGGACAGCAGATTCTTGTTTTTAAACTTATTGCGTGATGGCAGCTGAGCATCATTACCATTTATCATTTCAATTGTAGCACCATATTTCTAATTAGTTACCCCACCTCCCCACCCAGTGGAAAGCAAAGTCCTGTGGTCACAGTTGGTACTTTTTTTGTTTGTATTGAGAAGAATAAGTCATGTGTTTTCTCTTAAATATTTGATTATCAGTCTATTGGTGACTATGTGTATAGACTTAATTTTAAGTATTACTTAATAGTGCATTGTTGTTTTGTTATTTTTTCTGTATATTTTTTAATTTGTTATCTTCAGATAAAGAAGAGAGTTGTGGCTCCTGACTCTGACGTTGGTCCTAAAAATGGTAGTAGCATTCAAGACAGTGACGATGAACAGTTCTCCAAAAGAGGAAGGAAAAGACTGAAGGAAAGAAAGAGAAAATAAATAAGAAGACCGGCGAGACGGTTCAGTCCAATGATGTTATCAATACTGAAAAGGAAAATGATAGTAAACCAATGGCAGACAAAGAAAAATCTGACAATGACAGTTCTCAAAAAAAGAGTAAGAAGAAAAGGGTGAAAAAAAGTGAAGACACTAATGAACATCTTTCAGAGACATTGGTCTCAAAAGAAGACAAATCACAGAATGAAAAAGGTCAAAATCGTTTAAAGAAAAATCCCCCAAAACCTGTCAAATCAGGAGTGAAAGAAGCAACTGACCTTATGAAGACTGATGTAAAACAAAAGAAGAGGAAGAGGTCGGCCTCTGAAAATGTTAACAATGAGTCTGCCGTTGCTGGTAAAAAAGAAAAGTTTCAGTCAATGGCACAAAAGAGGAGAATGGGGAGGAGCAAGAACTTACAAAGAAAAAAAACGCAACAGAAAGAAGAAAAATAATAGCAAAAAGAATAAATACAAACATCTTGCTTTGAATGCTAAGAAGGAAACTGCTATAGATGTCAATAATCCAAACGGTGTGAAGCAACATGTTATGACAAGGGATGATAACCTTGACGGAAATAGTATTGTGAACCAGAAAACTGATGATACTATTAGGCAGAAGGAAAAGAATTCTCAATTAGAAAGCACAAGTCCCTCAGGAAAGAAAAGGAAGAAGAATAAAAGTAAAATATCAGATAGCCAGACGAAGCAGCTAAATTCTAGTACTACGCCAGAGAAATGAATAAAGAAGGCAAATTGAAAGACAAGAAAAAGAAAGACTATAGTGTCACACCAAATCAGCGTTTAAATAAACAAACATTAATAAACATGTTAAATAAGTCAACTGTGAAAGGTGAGCAATTACTGGTGCAAACAGGAAGCTCTGAAACGGACAAAAATCTTCCTAAGAAAAAGAAAAGTAAAAAAAGTAAACATAAATCAATGGTTGCTGAGGAGACCACAGTGGATGCCCAGTCAGAGTCCTCACCTGCCTGTGACAGTCATCATACGAGTTCTTCTCACCTATCACCTGATAAAAAACCTGCGAAAGAATTTTCACTCTTCACTACAGCAAAACAACTTAAGGACAAAGCCACAGAAAAGCTAATTGCAGCAAGATTTAGATACATTAATGAGCAGTTGTATACGTGTAAAGGAAATGAAGCGCAAAAATTGTTCCGACAAGATCGAGAGGCTTTTAAAGTCTATCATCAAGGGTTTCAAGGCCAAACTGCCAAGTGGCCAATGAACCCTCTGGATGTCATCATCAGGCACATTATGAAAAGGTAAAATTCGATTCTGGGTACGTTCACTTTTCAATTATGATCGATTATGAACTAGCATACTCTATTGTGCTCATTGTGAAATGTAAACATTTTCTGATCGCTTGAAAACATTTATGATTAATATTCATTGAGTATTGAGCTATTTAGATGTGCCCTTGTTTAAGACAAAATGAATTTAAAATTGGTCCCCCCCCCCCCCCCCATTTATTTCACAGGCCAAAGCAACTGGTTGTTGCTGATTTTGGATGTGGTGATGCTAAACTTAGTGAAAGTGTCCAACAAAAGGTGCATTCCTTTGACCTAGTTGCTCTTAATGACAGAGTGACTGCATGTGATATGAGTAAGGTAACAATCATGCTTATTTTCCTTTTAATCTTACATTACATAAATTAATTGAATGTATTCACTGAAAGCTTTTTATAGTTGATTGCCATAATTTCTCTTCCATATTATGTTAAATACATTGAAATGCTTCAGAAAGGAATTGTCTCTATACAAAACTTCAGTTTCCCCATTCATTGCGTATAGTTATTACTGTTCCTGAAGAGCAAATGTGGCTGATACAATTGTTAAGAAAAGGGTAATTGACTTACAAATCAAAACATAGAGGGCTCACATAAGAAATTAATGACAACGGAATGATACAAGAGCATTTAAAAAATAATATATTTACACAACAGGAGAGGAAAATTTTGTTAATTTTTAAATTTGTTCTTTGCATGTCTGAGATGTATAAGCACGTTTGGGATATATTTGCAGACGCCCTTGTCTGATGACAGCATTGACATAGCCGTGTTTTGCCTGTCTCTGATGGGTACAAACCTGAATGAATATGTCTTAGAGGCCAACAGAGTGCTCAAACCAGGGTAAGCTTTTAGAGGAAAACCAATTTTAAAAGAAATGAGGAAAATACTTTGAAATGTTTATGATTCAAAACAGTGTAAGATTAAGGTAAAGTTTTAAAGAAACAACATTCTACATTGAATGTGAGCAGGCTCTGTATAACGTTAAAGAAGTTGCTGCACACATTGATGGTTTATCCACTTGAATGCAAAAGGTTGAAATTTTGAAAGAACAGTGAAGAAACTTTTTTGTATAATGAAATTATAATTTATTGATATAATTGATGATAGTAGAATTTCCAAATCTGATCATTTGGTGATGTTTAATTTAGGCATTAAGAATACTTCTTGACCTGAGCTGTATGTGCTTACGTGTAAAAAATACAGGTCACATATCCTATGTTTGCCTGTATCGTAAAATAGCATGCTCACTGTACTTTGACCTTCTCTGAAATTTCAGCATCATTTGGCCGTAGCGTAACAAACATGCTTCTTTCTTGTTTTCCCAGTTTGGGCGGATCGGAAACAAATGTTATTTCGCCAATGTTAAAATCGCGTGGTTTTTTTTTTTTTTATGATATGGACGCTTTGACTCACCTTACAATTCATTACGTTTTGGCCGTTCTGCAGCTCATCATCAAATTACATTTTATTACGATTTGGCCTTATAGCGCAGACGCTTCCTTCACTGTTGAACTGTTTAAGTAATAGCCATGTCATATTTTGTTGACTAAGCTGTAGTGTGTTTGTTTGTGTAAAAGAGAGAGAGAAGGAGAAGGCAAGAGAGTGAAAAGAGAAGAGGGGGGAAGGGAAGAACGAATAGAATTAAGATGTGAGGATGGAAGAAATAGGACAGGAAAGATACAGAAAGATGAAAAGAAGGGGTGAGAGACAGACAGACACACACACACACACATACACACACAGAGACAGTCAGACAGGCAGAGAATGAGGCAGAAGGAAAGAGAGAGGGAGAGAGACAGACAGAGACTGAGAAAGGCAGATAGAAGGAAATAGACTGAGAGAGAAAGAGAAGAGAGAGATTGAAAGACAAATAGACAAACAGACAGAGACATGAAGAGGAAGATTATTCCCTGGCCACTGAAAAAGCAAGAGGTGAGGAATCAGTTTCAACCTGAACATTATCCAAGTGTTAGATGTCATTGCAAATCCACGAAACAACATCCTATGTCAAACATGTAATGGTCACATGATCATGATGTGATTTCAATTAGTCAACAGTTTTTTTGTGAAACATTTGAGGAACAAATGTCTTTGCCATGCTGGTCAACAAAGGATTTACAATTTTATTCAGACAACAATGTGTCTATGATTAAAAGAAATAGATCCTTGATTCTATTGACATCGGTTGACAATAGGGGAAGGTTGTCATCGATCAGGTCAGGTCATTTGCTTTATATTCATAGTACATGTATAAAAATGATGAGACACTGATTCTTTTTCCACATGTACAGACCTGATCGATGGAAACCTTCCCTTCTGTCAGTCAGAATTGTGTGACCCCTTAATATGTGATTATTATCGGACTTCAAAAAATGAAGGGTATGGGTAGATCTACACATATTGACATGTTGCAATTAAAAGATTGCTTCTAATGGAAGATTTTACTTTACAATCATCGTAAAGTGTTATAAAATAAATGAGCAAAGTTTGAGCATGATGGCACTATTAATTTTTGGGAAATCTTGTGATATGTTATGCGTTAGTTAAAAACACAAAATTGCATGCTTATGAACTAATTGACTTCTCTCTCTCCCTCTCTCTCTCTCTCTTCTCTCTCTCTCCTCTCTCTCTCTCTCTCTCTCTCTCTCTCTCTCTCTCTCTCTCTCTCTCTCTCTCTCTCCTCTCTCTCTCTCTCTCTCTCTCTCTCTCCGTCTCTCTCTCTCTCTCTCTCTCTCTCTCTCTCTCTCTCTCTCTCTCTCTCTCTCTTACTTTCTGAGTGTTTGTGTGTGTGTGGGTTATGTGTGTGTGAGTATGTGTCTGGGTGTGGAAAAATAGGGGGGGGGGGGGGGGGTGTGTTTACGCAAGGTACACCCTTTTTCACTTTTTAATGACCTTCCAATTTCGAGTTAAATGGATTTCCCTCATTATAAATCAATCTAGTCTTTTACTGAAACAGACAAATCGTGCGAGAAGAATCATACATAAGGGAGAAGACATTGTAATTATAATAAGACCACATGTTGGTACTGCATATACTCAGCCTTTGTAATGTTCACACCTTAAGTAGGCAAAACTGAGATTTCCTCGTTTAGGCCAAGAACGTATTTCTTACACTGTCAAAGTCTTTTTTCGCCTGAAATTACATTAGAGGATGGTAAACCAATAAAGGAAGAAAGAGAAAGAGACCCTGCTTATTTTCATTGTCACCTCCTCAACTCCCTTATGTCAGGTTTCCGTGGGCCGTATCACTGAATTGGTGGTTTTAACCCTATACAAGGCATTTCCTAGTTCTAGCCGAATGCACAACATTGCGCCTCCAGTCAAAGGTTATGACCTCCACCTATGCACTGCAGGGTGGGTAAGACAGGGTTGATTTACGTTTCGTTACATTCTGGCCGTACAGCACTGCATGGGAAAATGCAAGTGCCTAGATCAACGACAGCGGTAAAAAATATATCAATTCCTTTCAATTCAAAGTTAACCCCATTATGGTTAGACTCCGAACATAATGTCACAATCCATTGCCTACATTGAAACCAAGTATTGTGAAAAGCAACAAATGTTTAACCAAAACATTTTAGTTTTTGCAAAGGAATGTTTCATGATTCTTAAATTCAGCAACCCACACACCCCATTGAAAAACACCTAATTCTCAGTACCATGAGTATTTCGTGTGTGAAATATGACCATTGTCCCTTATTGCAACGCGATATAATACATCGATAAAGCATAAAATTGTTGGCTTTTAAAAGCCCAGTTCTCACTGGAAGCCTTGGCCAAAGTAGCTCTATTACATTTCTTTACGATCTGGTCAAACTGGACTCGTTTTTTTAGCATACCTTTGGACGGATAAAGGATATGGAATTTTATTTAAATTTTGATGAGAAAAGTGATGAGCATTTATACAATTTCATTAATATGTGTGGTGATGAGGCATGGGCTTCTTTGATTTTTTTCCCATGCATTCTGTCCTACACAGTATTTATTTTGAAAGTTGCTGTTGGAAAAATTCAGTCAGAATGAATTACTATTAAATAAAAAAATTTTGTTTGTTTTTTATCTAATGGGCATTTTAAAAGATTGGGTACAATAGTAGAACGACTCATTGCCACGTCAAAGTATCACGAACCTCTTTTTTAACTTTTCTTTTAGAAGATGGATTGATTTATTGAAAATTAACCTTATTTCTTATATGGGTTTTCTTTTACTCAGAGGCCTTTTGAAAATAGCTGAGGTGGTCAGCCGTTTTCACAACCCTGAACAGTTTATCAAAAAAGTCTCAAGTTTGGGCTTTCTTCTTCTGAACAAGGTAATCAATATTAAAAGCATTGTCATTGACAGCTGCCAATCAGTATGTTGTAAATTTAATTAGTAAGATTTTTTGGCTTTTGAGTCTGTATGTTTGTATTTACTTTGAAAAATACGTATATTAAGGTGAACTAATTTTTGTGCGTGAAGAAACCCCTTAAGTTAAAGATAGACTAGTCTAGAGACGCCATTCTGAGTTCCTAAAATTACTGGCGCACTGCGCCAGAAAGGCCAGCAATATGCAGTTATTTTATTATTTGCTTTAAAGGGGGTTATTCAAGTTAGATTATCAATTTTTTTCTCGAATGTTGTAGGCCATCGTGCAAGCTAGAATTTATTTTGAGGTCAGTCTGTTTTTATTTATAAAGGTTGGTATTTTCACAAGCAGTGGGCCTACATTGTAATGTCAGATTAGACTTTTCTCTGGTTCTTGTGGTTTGTAGTTTACATGTACTTTACATCAACATCTTGTTGAAATGCTAAGGGCGTTTTCATTATAACGTGATAATTTGATAACACCATTCTCTTTATAACGCCACGTTACCACTGGCACACCAGTTGGCGGTATAACAAGGTTACAGTGTATTTGTTGGTATTGAGTTGTTAGCAGTGGCAATTGTACAATATATTACTACCAATCTGATGAAAACATAAATGCCAGACAAAATTTTAAAAGTTATTATTTTTATGTATGTAAGGCTTTTCCTTTTGTAAAAATAAAGTTAGTCCGATACTTAATTGTTGAGCATAGGATAATCCAGAGTAGAGTCTCGATTTTTGTAACCATATGGTCGACTCAGAATTATATTGTCCTAACTACACATACAGGAATTATTTTTTTTAGTAAAACAACTTCTCAACTGGAAAGTTAATCTGAAGCTTGGACATATTGCAAGTGAAATTTTGGACAAACATAATTTATATCAAATTTTGTTATAACTTTTTGTGAAACAGAACAATCTGAGTGTGAATTTGATAATGATTTTGACTCCAAAATCGTCATATCATCAGTGTGCTAACATTTTGGCCAGTCATTTTAGTGGTTTTTAGAAAAGTGAGAGAGAAAAATAATCTTTTTTAGCAGGATATGAACGGCATCACTCTTAAAAATGTATCAATAATAACTTAGGAATGCCTCGGTGCATTTTATCTCATTTACTATGGATATATCAAAGGATGAGTGTTAAGATGAATGAGTTTCATTGTGGCATAAATCTGACAGGCCAATATGTTAGCAGCACACTGTCGACATGTGTAGTGAAGACAATATAATTTTGAGCCGACAACATGGCATAATATGGTACATGGTATGTACTTTGTCATTCCTTTCCACGCCAACTTTTATCTTGCCAAGTGTGAACAGATGTAGCTACCCATACCTGGGTCGATAGGAGGGTCATGGAAAATCTGTCCGTAGGATTGGATATCAAACTTGAGTCTCCTTAGTATTTTATGCTCTACTGACTGAGATACCAGTACCGTTTGTGCTTTTATAAAATCGTATGCAATTGAATAGGCTCGACAAAGAAGTCCTTATTGTTACATGACCATATCAATCACACTTGGAAGTTTAGCATTAGGCGTTTTGTTGCTTGATCATTACATGTTTTTTTATTTGATTTTCTTACAGAGAGAATTACAGGATATGTTTTACTTGATGGATTTCAAGAAAGAGAAGAGGATAAAGAAGTCACCATTCAATGTAGAACTCAAGCTCAAACCTTGTGTCTATAAGCGACGGTGATGACAAATTAATATGCTGTTTAAAGAATGCCGATTGGGTGATTCATAAAAGTAATAAAAACTATCCCAAAAATAAATTGAAAACGATCATGAGTTCTCTTTTAAACCGTTCACCTTGTCTGAAATACATGTAATTCTTACATCCTATTACCAACTTTGACTCTACATTATATATACATCCAAGCCTTCATTTGCAGCAATTTCTAAATTGGCTGTTTTTACTTTACATTCAGATTGATATCTGCAGCTTAGCATTCATGTCACACCTTTCACTTCACGTGGAGTTGATAGTTTAAAGCAGGTCATGTTCAAGATCATAATATTATGATCATTTTCATTTGTTTCATCAAAAATGTTAACAAAAAGTTGAGCAATCAATCCTCAATCACCTCATGCATGTTTTGGAATTTGAACATTTGTGAGTTTTGAGCTGTTCATTGTCCCCTCAACAGCTTTCCCACCCTTCCAACAGAAAATAGAAAAATTTATAAAAATAAATGCCAACAAATTAACCCCAAAATAACCATTTTCCAATTCCTACCATAAAAAGAATAAATCAAATCCCAAACCCAGTCAATTAACTCAGCCCTCAAACATCATTGTTTTCAAGCAACAAAATTTCACTTTTGCTCCGTTTAAAAAACAAACAATAAAATCAAAAGTGCGTGTTTATTATCACAAATGCTTTATTTCGGCTTATGAGAGTTGTTACAAAAGCTTCCTTGTTGATATATCAGAACTATTATGATTACATGAATAGAGTATATAATATTATGAAAATACCAAAGATGTCACATGCTGTGGTTTACCTTCTTTTGCCCAAGAGAGCTGGAAGCTATTAAAAAATAATTAAAGTCCGTTCCATTAAACCATTGTGACATACTTCATAAACCAGACATTTTTACACACGTCTCTTTTGAAATTACAAGGACAGATAAAGCCATGAGAGAGAGAGGCAGTTTAACAGAATTGTTATATATATAATATATACATGAAAATATAATGAGGTAAGCATGCAGCATTTAGTACCAACAGAAACAGAGGAGTGGAATGAATGAAGGATAAGCTGCTCAAGGAGAATTGTAAAAAAAAAAAGAAGAAAATTTAAGAAAAGACACTTGAAGAAAAAAACAGTTGCTGCACTTCATATAGTTTCATCAGTTGCAGTAAAAAAATATATAATAAAAAATAAAAATATAAAACATTGCTTTAGTACCATAAGCTACATAGAGACAAAATGAAAAATATTCAAGCACAGAACCTTTATAGCATGATATCTTTCAATACAAATGTTGATTTACATCATGTTCTTAAACACAGAGAGACAGTGAATGCAAACATATTGGAAAATTAAAAAAGGAATGACATATGATGCCAAAGCATATCTTGAATCATTAACATTGTATACTCCACTGACACTAACTACAAAAGGAAATTGTCAACAATCAACAAATGAATACTTTTCCTTTAGTTCAAGGTAAAGTCATTTACAGCAAAATCAATTAATATTAAAAATAAGCTTTACAATTTTTTTAAACTGATTCCATTTACAATGTGTAAATTTCATTTGAATTAGAGATGGGGGTGACTTTCAGAAATGGGTTCTACTGGAATGTTCTCCATTTGTATAGAGCAAGATTTCAACCATTTTAAGATTTTTTTGTATGGTCATAACTGTCTAAACATGTCAGTCCGCCAGACATAATTTTCCAGGAGAAGCAAAAACCGTGATAGATCATCGAATAAGGCTTCCAACCCCCCCCCCCCCCAGCAAATCTAGGTCCAGAACTAGCTATGTGTAGATTCAGAATGGCAAAATGACCTGTTACAGGTGGGTTGTTTTTGTTGTTTGGAGGTCTAAAATGCCTATGGGATCAAGCCAAAATTCCAAAAGGAATTGAAAGTATGATATCAAAAATGGGTTGCTAGCTCTAGTGAAACAACCCAACATTAACCCCAAAAAATCAGGCCCCTCATGGCAACATTTCATGTCAATGATAATAATAATAAAGAACAAATAAATGTATATCTGGACACAAAAGAATAGGTTTCATAAGTTTCACATGGGTGAGCTACATCTAAGATCTGATTCAAACAAACACCTATCTTCCAGGAATGACAATGCATTGCATAGGCAAATTGAGAATTTATCAGTTAGTTACGACTGCTTCTGTGTGGTTTTTACCCTGAAAATGACTATCATTTTCTCTTCCACAAAAAATGCAATTTTTCAACCTCTTTGCTGATGGAATAAGAAAATAAAATATATTTAGATTTTAATAAATCAAAACCCTACAAACAATGATTAAAACAAACTATTTACAGCAAAAAAAAACACACCTATCCTAAGACGAAGTAAAAGAGGGGAAAAATATAGGCCTACTTCTTCTTTTTGTTGCTGTTTTGCATGCATGGACTTGAACGTTGTAAATTGAGTTCAGACAAGCAATACATTTATTAATACATATTCATTACTCCTCCTTAGATTCCTTACCATACCATTGTTAGAGGAGACCCAAAAGACAAATTTCAAAGTCAGTCTTATTATTCATGTGCCACCTTAGATTAAAAAATAATTAATCCAACTGATTATACTTTTAAAATTTGTCAGGAAAAATTTCAAGGTAGGATTTAACATGGCAAGTTTTTTTCTTAATTTTTTGTATATTAAAATTATGAGTACTTTCAAAGTGAAATAAAACATTAAAAAAATTACTCAAAGTTTATTGTTGTCTTTAACTTAATTCTTAATTCAAAAGCTTCGTTAATCTCATTTTTTGTTTTCTGACAAACATGAAGCAAAAAAACCCAACCCTAACTCAGTCCATGCCAAGATATTAAATACCCCCATTCAGTCATTTTCATGAAAAAGCCTAAAGATCTGCAGCAAGTGATTATGTTATAAATATTCAAAACACTCTTTTTTCAATCCCAATCTGTAAGTTTCAATCTACCTAAAAAGTCTAATCAAAAAGATTTCAGAGTCAGAGAAAGCCCTAAAGAGACAATTAGGACAGAGGAATGAGTTTGAAAGTGGAATTTCTCATATCTGGATTGTGTCTTCACAAAATGGGCCTTTGGACACATTACACATCTTTCATATAAACACATAAATCAATAAAAATGAACAAAGGTTTAAAATATGAAAAAAAAACTTTGCTGACCAAAAGCAATTTTACATAAAAGGAAAGGAATAAGCAATATATGTTGTGAAAAAGCTGAATTTTTATCACTTCCCATGACTTTCCTAATTCATGACAAAATTTAAAAACAAGTTTAAAATAAAAAAAATGTGTGAATGGTAATCAGGTTTAAATCAGTCCTATGTCACAAAATTTTAGCTTGCATACAGCCACATGGAACTTTGAATTTAAAGCAAAAATGTATCATTTTCTACTAACATGGACACAGCAAGCACAAAGGAAACACAACCCAACTCAACTATGTTTTCTAATAACATCAATGATTTACATTATTCTCAGGTTTACAAGGGGGCTACATTTAAGTCTACCCACTATTCAACATTTAAGTTAAGTCTATGCATCCTTAATTTATAGTCATGATAAAAGAATGACATTTTCAAGGACATTAACAAATCTTTTGTCGTTCACTTCTATGATCAAAAGGCACACTTTCCTTCCCAACGCAAAGTTTAAAAAAGAAAAAAGGAAATCTTGTAATAAGCTTAATGGCTTTGAATGACTAAAAACTACAGTCTTCAACTAAATTCAGAGAACCTTAAGTCTAAGGAAATTTAAAACAAATTGTGTACACATGCATAGAAAAGCTGCTCCATATTCTTGAGCTAATCAACTTTCAAGGCCTTTGCAAATAACAAATATGTGTTTTAGGGACACTTTCTAGAGTAAGCAAAACAGACAAGAGGATTTTATTTACTAGTAACATAAAACATAAACAAAGTAACAGCAAAAAAAGAGACAGAAAAAACCCAGATATTTCAAGAATTGAAACAAAATACATGCTTCTTTTCTAAATTTACAGAAAAAGTGTGGGTGACATAAATAAGACAAATTTAAAAAAAAAGGCACAACAAAATTAATGTCCTTACTGTTTTTTCCCCCATGCTGGGATGTTTTTCAGCAAATAGAAACGAAGCGAGAAAATTCTTATCGTTTTAACAAGATGTTCAAACCGGGTTACACAGGAATTAAAAGGTGATATAACAATTGTGGAAGTGGAATGGTCGACCGAGACTTTCAAGAAGAATCCAATTCTTTTTTTCTTTCTTTCAGATGGTAAGGCTGAAACACTAAATGAGAGGACGAATGTTTGAGTTAAAAAAAAAAAAGGATATTGTTACATCAGTCTCTTAGGAATAGAAAAAAAAAGAACTGCCAAAACATAAAGGTAAAACAAAAATGAATTACAAAGGAGACAGTTGAAGGATTAAATGAATCCCTATCATCTTGCGCTATGTGATGTGTTGTTTTTCGCTTCTTCAAATTGAGCTTGAGAAAATCAAGAAAAAATCCAACTACTTAAGTCGTTCATGAAAGTAATACATGGGCAGAGAAAAGAAAACAGAAAAGATGAAATTGCTACTGCATTTGGCAAACTGTTACTTGAGACAGAGATCATTGTTTCCATGGTCGCAGAAATAAAAGAAAACATTCACAAATAGACTGGAATCCATAACAATTTGAGGTAAAACAGTTGTAGGCAAGGACCACACAGAGTAAGAATAATAAAAAGAAATTTCCAAAAGCAGAATTGGGCAAGCACTAGACAAGTTTCAACAAGAGATGAATGGTGGTAAGATACAGTAAATTCCCTTCAAACTACATTGAGCTGCGTTTGAAAGGTGTTTAACTTTGACTTTTGATTGAGGAAACAAAGCCTATCCATAGTGCCCCTCAGACCAAACATATTTCAACATACCCTAATATACTTTATCTAAAATTGTCATACTGTGAAAGAACAAGCCCTAAAACAATCAAATTTATGCCAGGATTATTCTTTTCTTCCTTTTTCTCTTCCTTTTTGTATTTCTTCTTTGATCCCATCCCTCTCATTCAAATCCTCCAAAATGTAAGCATGTCTCAAGACTAAAAAAGAAGATATAACATATTGAAAACAGAACAATTAAAGCCTCACAAAGACAGTCAACATGCCCCTCGTCTCTAAAGGAAAATAACAACAAAAGACCACGTTAACAACACACACAAAAAACAACAAATCAACAAAATACTACCCTGGGTTGAGAGCAGAAAGTCAAATTTAGGAAAAAGAAAACAAACTCAATCCAGATAGCAGACTAAAGTGTATCTTGTAAATCCAACTACATCTATTTGCAGAACGTTTGTAAAAAAACCCATTAAGTAACTCATTATATCAATGCAACAATCAAAAGCGAATGATAAATCCAATAAGACAATTTTGCGATTCTTGTTCACAAAAGTATTGAGATACTTGGTAAGTATCTGAAAATGTTAATGTTTATAATTCTAGAAAAATTTCTTTTGAGAAACACGGAGAACTGATCATTGTGATAAAAGTATTTTTCAGAATCAAGCTTACAAAGCCTAAATATTTACTGAAAACTTAATTTTCACAAATATCATCATGTTGTTTATGTAAAATATACACATAGAATTTCATCATACTACATAATTATACAAAAATCAAAAGAACACTTCAACTTCAAGAATATTACATTTAAAAATACAATGGAATCTGCTTAAAGTCAACACCTTGGGGCTTTAACTCTAAAATGTGCTCACTATTAGAGTAAAAGACAGCGAAGCTGCAAGTGTCTTTGCTACTACTTTTTATTATTATTATCAGCAATCAATGTTGGCTTGATGAATGAATGAGACTGGATCCTTCCGCACTTCAAACAAAGAATGTGATTGTGACCAGATTGTGTGGCTAGTGGCCAAGGCTGCTTGTAAAGGATGTGTGCACTGCAAAGCCAGGGAGGTTGGCAGGGCATACTACCACTAAGTAATTGAACGTAAAAAGAGTTACATGGCATAACTCACCAAAACTAACTTTAACATTACTAAACATGTAGTTGGTGCATACACCCACATACCAACACACGCACACACACACATACAAACACACAGATTGCCGTGTAACACAGGAAGTTTTGGGTTCACAGGAAAGCCACATTGTAACAGATTTAAAACATGTACTAGTTTAGTAGTAATGGTGGTGATAAAAATAATATAACATAGTTTCATGTGTTGATGAGGGCAGATTTACATCAATTGGAGAAATATCTGAAGGTGGCCATCCATCTTCTTCTTTATAATGGGACATGGGTTGCTTGAGCTCTGAGGGAGCCCTTGAAACGGAACAAAGTTGCTTACAAGCCCAGCTGGCCATCAATCAATAATTTTGAGTTGATTTAAAGCGGAAACCTTTGCTAAGCAATTAAATTTATCCAAGTCCAGATAACATGAACAATGAAGGGAAATATTGACCACAGAAGCAGTTAATTTTAACAGTAAATTGAACTCAAGCGAGTTGACTTTTTGCGGATTCCACTGCAATTATTTACAAATAAAAACGGAAACAGTTTATTTGGGGAAGATGAATGTTAAAATGTACGTATATATCTCTATGGCAAGAAAAAAGTGATTATTGCTGAAAGAATTTCTACACCTGGACATATTGTTTGTCATGCATTCAATTTGAAGCAAATTGTTGATGGGTAGATGTGTTAGGAAACAGCTGGAGGACATCGGCTGTCAAAGTGAAGAGATTTGACAATGCATGGCTGTCATAGTAGTAACTTTAACATAATCTTCTTCTTCTTCCTTCTTCTCCTCTTACTCTTTCATCTTCAATTCAGTCCTTTTCTTCTTGTCTACATATCTATTATATCTTGATTAACAGAATGCACAGTACTGTAGAACAGCTGTCAAAAGAAGTTGTCTTGAGAAAGATGATGACGCAGACAGTTTTAACTGTCTGTTATTGTGATTTAATTTTGAACAGAATCAATTTCATGGCATTCACATTATCTGTCTCCTACCCTGCAGGGCAAATTTATAATTCATATAAATTTTTACAAACATACACACACATACGTGTATTTACATATGCATGCGTATATATAAAAACATGAAGATGCTGAACAACAATGTGTCCTGAGTATACAGTAAGATGATCATAATGATAAGGCAAAGTAACACAAGTAGATGACAATGAATGTCATCATCTAACCAAACTTCTCAACTGTATGATGCCAACTCACACAAGGCCTTCACACTGGGAAAAAAGCTCTCACAACTGTCCCATCCTATCATTTCTGTTCCAAGGAAAATGGCTGCTTAGTAAATGGCAAATAAAGCTTGGACGATTTTTTCAGTCTTTTCCAAGTTTTAACATTGAAATGCTAGTCGATTTCTAAAATATTTACCTTTATTTCAAGTTGCCTTGAAGTTATCATCTACAGTATTTCAAAGAATTTCACTTGAGATAAACTTAGAGAGGGGTATTATCATGAAAGAGATCAGTAAAATTATGTCAGAAAATCAACTTCCCGCTAGATTATAGACAGAGAAGAGATCAACAGCAAGGAGTTGCCATACTAAAGCTGACTTTCACATTAAGCAAAGAGAAGTCATCATTCACACTCATAATGCCTTCAAGCGCTCTAGCAATTTCTCTGCTTCTGACTCATTTTTGCTCAGATTTTTCGTATTTTCCAGTGCAACTGAGGAGTTCATCCTAGAGTCATCCAGATCAATTTCCCTTAGTGATGTTGAACCGTCCAGACCAAATAAGTTCTGTCGAGATCTTGATCGAGCTAGCTGGGCACGCCGTTCAGCTGTGAAAAGAAAAGCATACATAAATATTTAATCAGAAAGAAGAAGAGTAAACTGAACAGGCAAACTTTATCAAATTTTTCAGACGAACCTGCTGAAAATTAAAACAGTATTAATACTATTTTAGTCACTATATGACAAAATATTTGATTATTATTCATACTTACATCTACATCATGTTAAAATTACTATAAAATATAAGTCAATATTGTCAAGAAGAATGAGACATGGCAATATACTTACGTATCTGATGCTCTCAGAAAATAAAGAAGTCAACAATAACATAGCATTGCAAATATGTTTGACAATAGCATAATCGCAAAATTATTCCTTCTTTCATTCTGAAAGTCAAGCGGATTCATTTTTTTTAGCAGACATTCAAGAAATAAAGCTCTTGAATGTTTTCTCAAGAAAGAACAAAACTAAAGAGATTTTTTACTTTCTGCATACAAAATAACATGTGAAAAGACTTTCATATTGTCCCTGTAAGAGCTGACAAGCTAAACAAAAAAGGTAAAAAAATCCTTGCAGATTTCCTTTCTGCCCATGCAGAGACAATTTACGATATAAAAACTTGAAAAGTGGAAAAAAATAGATAAATTGTATTATAATTTACTGATGAAATCATGACCAAAACAAAAAGAAAGAAAAGGGAAAAGCTTGTTGAAAAAACCAGTAGAAGATAGATATGAATAAAGGTTGAGTTGAACTTACTGACTCACTTGGCAAATGAAACCTACAAAGTGAACACACAATTGTTCTGATACAAAAATAAAATCTTAAAAATTTCTTGCAAAAAATAAAGAAGCTTAAAATAAATTAAATAATAATAATAATGAATATTTAAAAAATAAAAAGAATAAAAAAAGTAATCAATAAAAGAAGAAAAAAATGACAAGAACTCAAAAGGTAAAATGCATGGCTACTCAGTGAAATAAGGGCAACTCAATGAAATAAGGAAAACATGTCGTCTTCTCATAGATGAACAGGATTGAAAAAAAAAAAACCTGTTTTGTTTTTTAGCATCAATCATAAGTGGTGATTTCAGATGTAATGTGAGCATGATAAAAATGTGAAATGTCAACACATGACTGTGAAAATACATTTGATTCTTTGTGATTCCTCTTCTCAATAATTCTTTCTCCCAAAAAAAGGAAAAAGAAGAGGGCTTTAAAAAGTTGAAGGAAAGCCCAACATAAAACTTTGCTTTCAAGGAAATGCAAACTTCATTCAAAATTGAACTTTTCATCATAATAATATTGCTGTGTTTTCCATAAAGCTTTTTTCTTTTATTCAGTTTGTGAAATTTGCAGGCTCATTTATGCTCTTGATTAAATCAAATATTTTTTTAAAAGGTATGAAATAAATCAATTTAAAATCCCATTAATACGATCATATATGAAGATGGAATTTCAGTATTTCAAAAAGATTTCCTGTGTCACTCTTCTTTGTGAAATGTTAACTTATACTTAATAATTCATAGTTTCGTATTAAAAAAAATTAAAAATTCATTTTCACAACAAATCTGTGTTTAAAATATGAAAACATGAAAGTTTTTTTACCCTTGTGATGTGATCTTTAAATAAAAACTGAAGGGATAAAACTTTAAAGTGTGAAGTGATAGATAAAGTGCTACTGAATCCTCTACTTGCCCAAAACCAGCAGAAGCAGAGACTTGGCATAAGAGGATCAAAGAATTTTCCCCCTCCGATTTTTGTTCGTTTATAATTGAAGAAAAAAACAAGTGTCTATTATCTACCTCTCTCCTGATGAAGCACAATTGTAGGAAAGAGCATGATGGAGACAAATGAGTATTTGGGGCTTTTTAAATTTTAAAAATAAAACCTTTTGTTATGAATGATTATTTCTTTTAGCTAACATTTAAATATTATAATGCTGCTTATTACATGAATGAATCAAATTATTATTATTATTATTATTATTATTATTATTATCATTTACAGGAAGATAAAGTCTTCAAATGTTGTTACATGAAATTGAATCAAAACTCTTCTGGTAGGTCATGAATATCCAATATAGTCAAACTGAAACCTGTGCAATAACAAATGTATTTCTATGATTTAAATTTATGAGCTTATCACAATCTGTAAACAATTGATCATATTCTTGACTATTTGAAGTAAACTACAGAATTTGATAAAACCACATGACAAAAAATGACATCTACAGTGCTCGTCACTTATAAGAACAGAAGCGGTAAAATACTAAAAAACAATAAATTAGTGCTGTTCGCGTGGTCATCGAAAGGTGTCACGTCTGGCATTTCAATTTCTTTAGAGAAAGGCTTATGGACTATCATCGGGCTCATGCTTGATGCGAAAGGAGTCGTCCATGTTGTTCAAGTAGGCAAATAAGGTCAACTTTCTTGCCCAAGGAAAAAAAATGAAATGTCTGCAGTTGGGCTCTAACCCAGTACTTATATGAATGGGTACAAGTACAATGCCTTTAACCACTCTGCCATCTCATCCCCAGAAGTGGTAATGTTACATAAGTATACTTAATGTATTGAAATTCACTTGGAACTCCAAACTTTTCATTGGACTTACCCCAGGGACAATGTTGACGAGTGTAGACATTTCTTATTCACCTGATTTTTTCCAGAATTTCATTACAATAGGGAAAATGATAAATGCACAATAAAAGTATGGACTTGATTCATAAGTCCCCTGTTTTGCCATTTAGCCACTCTCCTCTGGGGTTAAAATGTCATTGTATCCGCTGCTAAGCATTCTTATAACTGCATTCTTATAACTAATGTGTTATTTTCATATCAGATGAAATTAAAAAGAAACAATTATGTCGCGTGAAGCTAAAAGGATGGTCCGTTCTTTAAAGTTATGTTCTTATATGCACTGTAGCACTCTTATGTCCAATGAAATTAAAGAGAAACAATTTTGTCGAGTGAAGCTACAAGGATTTTAAAATCTGATATAGTTCTTTAAAGCCATGTTCTTATATGCCACGTGACACTCTTGTGTCCATTGAAATTAAAGAGGAACATCTTTAAAGCTATGTTCTTATAAGTGATGAGCACTGTATTATTAACATAAATGAGAACATAATTTCAAGGACAAAACCAAACCATGTCATACATAATACTGTAAAATAATGGCTAAAAGTGATCATGAACAAACAAAATTATCTGGTACAGATAGACCGGAAAAAAAGAAGACTAAAAAAAAGACCAAATCCATGTGTTTATAACAAATGAAAATAGTATCAGTGCTATTAAAAAACAAAAATTGTTTTAACTGATGTAAAATGCATCATTGGTCCATGTCTTTTTCTTTAGACATCATTATTTCAAAATACAGTCCACTAAGTTTAAGCTAATATCCTTAAATCAATTCCTCACATAGAATAAGCAACCTTCAATGAATTAACATCAAATATCAGTTATTATATTTTCCTATGTACTCTTTTTCTCTTTTAAAAATATTTTTTTAGAAGTAATCAAGAACCATTTATTTTATAGAAATGATTTTGTTTGTTTATTTCCTTAAAAATTTCCCCGTCCACCATATGCGGTGATCTCAGGTAAATTAAGAAAGAGGAAACAGCAAGATGAAAGATAAGTGGAAGAATTAAAGAATAGAAGTAGGACCTACCAACAGCCCCCGCCAACTACCCACTTCTAGATATCAATCCACAGCCATTTCAATAAAGGCGAGTACAATTTGGATGACAATACGATGGGTCAACAATGAAATAATGACATATATTATACATGTGAACAATGCTAGCATGAACAATTTCTTGAATAAATGAGGCGGTGACTGCAAGAAGATTATGTACACCATTACCAAAGCTTCATATGATGGTAGATGTGAACAGCACACCTATGATGATCATGGCATATTTAAAGCACATAGAAGGGAGACCACCTAAAGAAAGTAAACATTCAAAAGTGGTTGAGGAATAACCAATTCACGCCTTCAGCCATTATACCACCTTTACCCTTCCCCAACAAAATAAACAGAACCCAACCACCACCCCCAAAAAAACTAATTACATAAAAAACCCCCCCCCCCCCCACACACACACACAAAACGACCCAATGAAACCCACCAACAACCCTCTCCTAAAGAATCAAATGAGAACGGATGATAACAATCACCTCCTGGACAAAACGCTAGTCTGCCACAGGTTATTTTACTCCCAAGCTAGCGCTTGTAGCCATTTGCATTTTGGTAGAGTGGGGAAAATATGTGTTAAGAATCTTTCCCAAGGAACACACCATCTGGCCTAGCTTTGCTAGGTTCGATCCCAGGACTTCGTGATCACATGTCTGTGTGTGAGCAGTGTGCTTATCTTTAGTATAATATCTCTTAAATAGTTACAAACTTGTCGGCTATTCAACTTAAGAGTTCTGCTAATCTGACGACAAATTATGGGTGAGCCCACACTACTCAATATGATCAATCTCAAGATCAACCTGTGTCTTTAATAAAGACATATTCCAGAATCAGATATAAAACTGTCAGGTTCTTTAAGAAGTAGATTAATGGAGACAAAGCATACCATGATATGAAAATAAAATTTTGCTAAAATCAAACTTAAACAATCTGGTTGGATTGTGATTAGTCAAACAAATTCCACACAGACATGCTATGGTAGAGCAGAAACAGAGAATTCAGCACACAAAAAAAACACAACAAATCATATATAGTTAAGGAACAAAAAGGTAAAAAGTTTTTGAACAGAAAAGCAACTGAAAAGGTGACACAGTTCAAGAGAAATTCCGTATTCTTCAGTAACATCCACATCTTTGCATTCATAAGTATGTCATGCCTTTGTCTAGTCAAGAAAATCCAACTCCCAAGTCTCCCTTATTCCTTTTGAAGCATTGAAAGCTTAAACTTAAACTGCCAGCACACAACATGTCACATTCCAAGCAAAGCTACATATATATATGTACAACAGATTTTATACAATTACAATGTAAAATAACACAATTTCATTCAATGTAAAAGATCCTTCATCATTCTGACATAGATCTTTCTGTTTGTTACCAAACTTTAGAACTTACTCTTGGTTCAGAATTATAGAATAGAACATTTTAAGAAAGTCAGAGATTTAAGTGAAAGCTGACTGAGGCTTTAATGGAATTAAACCAATCTGATTTCAGAAGCTGAAATATATGCATAAAAACAAAGGTGAACACCCAGTTGAAGTCAAATTGTCCAATACAGGGGGAACCTAGATTTTATTCTGAAAACAGAGCCTTTAGGCTAAACAATCAGGCTTTTTTTCTCTCTATAAGATGATTTACAAATTTCATAGGCTAATGCATAATTCAGATCAAGATAGAAAACTGAGAAGCGAAAATGTGAAATTGTAAAGACATGCCCATTTCACATTAAAGATTCCAAGAAGCAGCTGATATTTAAGGAATCAACTCGAACTGAAAATCAAGAGATAGGTGGAAAAATCTATAAGAGATAAAAAAATCTCTTGCTGCAGTCATTATATAACATAAACATGTAGAACCATATTTAACTCCGAAAAATTAAAAATTTGCCATATATAGAGTATGAGAAAGAACAAAGAACAAGAGGGCATCTACATCATATATCCTCCTACCCTACCCCCCCCCAACAGAAACATTAATAGAAACAGTAAAGATGTGGTCAGAGTAGAGAAAGATAAAAACAGCAATTTGTTTTGGCTGTCACAAGATATTTCTTGACATATAGCATTCTACGTGTGAAAAATTGATTTTCCCTCAAAAACGTAGTTCCTTCTTAATTCAATAGATAAACCCTTTATTTTGCATGTGTCAAAGGATTCTTATGTGACTCTATCCATACATGTAGTTTTTAACGCATTTTTCAAATACCTTCTGTTATAAATTTGCCCTTAAATTGTTGAAATCCGAGGGAGAAAGTGTCAAAATTTGTGGACGATTTATTTTTTTCCTCCATTTGTACCCTGGCATGTCACACCTCAACAGTTTCACTGATAAGATTCCTCTGCGCAATAGTGTGCATAAATACAGTCTAGCAGCGAGCAGTGTTTTACCGTCTACTTGAGTGTTTGCTGTCTGTCTATCCATTGCCGAGCCTTACTAATCGACAGGCTTTGACATTGCACCAAGCCTAATAAAACTATTTTTAATGGTCAGGAATGATGATAAAAAAATCAATTTTTTTATTTATGTAAAACAACCTGACCATTGTATGAACTAAAGACTATTGCCTGATTCTGGATAAACATTTTGATCCCCTTCATTGCCGCGCCACTGTTGCCTAGTAAACAAGAGAATTCTTGTGAAAGTAAAATTGTCCATTTACAGCACTGAACATACACTATGTTCAAATGACTTCATGTAGTCATTTGTAAGAATTTCATTACACACACACACACACACACACACACACACACACACACACACATACATATATATATATATATATATATATATATATATATATATATATATATATATATATATATATATATATATATATATATATATATATATATATGACATGTTTCTTAGGAAAGGTTAAGAAAGGGCTAGAATATATATACATATATATATATATTATATATATATGATATATTATATATATATTAAGAAAGGTTAAGGGCTAGAATACAAGAAAACCCTTGATATGAACCCTCACACAACAGTGTGTAATGCAGAAACTACATCAATAACTTTGAAGCCGTTTTTCTCTGAAATGTATATATTCAAAACAGCATCACCACAATCAGCAATATCTCAGCAACTATTTCAAGTTATCTTAAAAATTTATCCTGCTCTACCTGAATATGGTTTTCAAAAATGCATATCTCTCCTGCTCTATCTGAATATTTTTAAAAATGCATATCTCTCCTGCTCTATCTGAATATTCTGAATATGTTTAAAAAATGCATATCTCTCCTGCTCTATCTGAATATATTGGAAAAAATTATATATTTCCTAAAATGATGATGCGGACCGTTTTCCCAGGCAGACACAAATTGTCTAGGTTCACATAATCAATCCTGACTGATATACAGTGAAAAGAAAGTCAGAGAGACAAACATAAAACAGAAGAAATAAAAAATAAAACATTTACAGGCAAAATGAAAAATATTTAAAGCTCGGTAATAATTTATGATGAAAAAAGGACATTCTGATGATTAGTTAAAATAAACCACGACATAGAACAAGGCACTGATCAATATTTCACATAAGGAAATATGGATGACATCAAATACATGAATATTTGACAGATTTTCCACTTAAAAACTCTGGGATCTTTTAAAACCTGATACTGATCTTATCATATTCTGTCTTGCACTTGTAAAGATGATGGACAATGATGGTGAATAAGTCATGAAAAAAATAAAATGAAACAGAAAGATAATTTGAGAAAACGAAACAAACCAAAAGTGATTTACGTGAAAAGAAAAAAAGTTTTGTTCACAAAAACCCATTTACAGGAATAGTCAGAAAACAGACACTAACACAAACGACTACAACTTCCCCCTTCCTCTTAACCAATTTACAGAAAATTTAAAATTGAAGACAAACAACAGAAAAAAACAAAAAACAAAAAACAAATCAGAAAAAAAAACAAGATGACAATTACAATAGATCTATATGACAAAAACTGAAATAAGAACCAGGAGAACAAAACCTTTCCATGAGAATTTAAAAAAGAAAA
>JAXRKP010000713.1:105000-130000 GCA_037039925.1 Doris montereyensis
GCTGCTTTGTCTACATGGATAATTTCGTCATTGAATCCTAAGATGTCTTGGTGTTTTTCCTCTAAAATCTTGGCCAAAAAGTGAAGCATGGTCATAGAACCATCTTGGCTTTTTGTATTTTCTAACTGAAAAATTGAAAAATCATGAAAAGCATTGAAATATGGTGATCTAAGTGTGAATTAAGAGGAAACAGCAATACGAAAAATAAGTGAAAGAGCGAACAGGAAGAAGTAGGCCTTACCAATAGTGCCCGCCAACCATCGACCACCCAAATAAGGAAAGAAGGGATAGGAAGGTAAGTAAAGAAAAAAAAAGAAAAGCTAGAACAGAAGAAGGCTGGAGGAAATAAAGGACAACAAAGAGGAGGAAGAAGAGGAGAAAATATGCCGACTTTCAGGAAGGAGGGTGATTGTAAGGTAGAGGAACATTACTTAAAGGCAGCAAGTTTAGGGGGATTGCCCAACATCTAAAGCACTTTTATCCAATTTGATTTGATTTATCCACGTCCATAACTAAGGTGATCTCTGGCTTTTACTCGAACATGATTCACACGTAAGGAGAGCTCCAAAAAGAGAATTATGACTGAAATCAAAATACATTGCTCTATAATACAGCTTGTAATAAAAAATTATAATTCTTTTTATCATGAAATCTTTTTTAAAGGGACTGATTGATGTCTATTCCAATGAGATAGTGCTGGTTGAAATTTAGTTATTTACTGATCAATAACTCTAGAACAATAGATACACATCTACATTGATTTAACACTCCCTTTCAAAACCCTGTTAAAACTCAAAACTTCATTGACATTGTCAATTGTACAATACTTCTTCTTTTTATAAAACAACATAATGAGCTCACCTTGGTGAGGAAAGAGATGTCAAAACCCAAGGATTGAGCATTTAGTGAACCTGCATTGAGGTAGTTACCAATAAACAACAGCAACTCTAACAGCTTGGAAAACTTCTTACTATTCTTCACTTCATCACAAGCCTCTGCTGCTGCAACCAAATCCTTTGTGAAAAGAAACGAAAGAAAACAATGATTTCGTTCAGTTTTTGAACATTTTTAATATGAAATTGCAATAAAATAAACTGTCATAGATCACGGCATAAGCACATTAAATGCCATCGTGTTTCCTTTCCTCTGTCAATTGGTCGATTACAGTAAAATTCCACAACAAAAGTGTAAAAATACCACAAATCCCAATAGTAAACAATAGAAACTCAAAAGATCAAGGGGCTGAATAAAATCATATAACTTGTAATTCAGACACTTACAGGTTTTATATCTGAAACCAGCTCCTGGAACTTCATTTTGAAAACCATTGAAGTGAGTCTTGGCATTAAGCGTTTGATGGAAGACATCTGGGAATGATCAGACAGGTCAAATATTCATATCCATTGTGAACATAACAAGACAAAGGGTTTTATTTACCACTATCCACAAATTTTAACTGATCTCTTATTCTTACCATTAGCTGTAAAATTAATATCACTACCATCACCAGTTTCAATATCATTACCGCTCTTTTGAATATGATTCATTGTAATGATTACATTTACATATATTAGAAAAATTTAAATTAAAAAAAAGTTACGTTTTACGTATTTTAATCACGTAATACTTAAATGTGCGTAAGCTGTTTGTGTGTGAAAAGTAATTTATAGTAAAAGTGTTTTGTATTGAACGTATTGTAACACACCAAAACAATGTGCCACTGTTTTGCACAATAAGTTTGTATCTTATCTTATCTTATAAAAAATCTGACTTACTATGAATGAGGTGTACAAAGATGAAAAAAATCTTATCAGCTTGTCATTTCTAATTCCATGTGATTGAGTCCCTTGATTTGTAATATAATATATCAAGTTTGATATTTCTTGACTTTTTAACAGCTTAGCAAATATATTCGTTACTAATGTTGTGTTAGATATTGGATATTTTTGGCCTGACTGTAAGAAAGAATACAGTATTACTTACTCACTTGTTTGTTTACTTGATTGCTTACTTACTTTAATTCATTTATCAAAAGTACAACCAGACAAGTAAATAAACAAATAAACAATAAAATAAACCAATCCATCAAACAATAAATATAATAAAATAGATATACGATTATTTTGATTGATTTATTTCCAATCACAATGTCTCAATGGATACAGATACCAACCTTAACAACAAATTGTTCTGGTTCTGCCAGGCCATCGTATTCCTCTTTGAACTCTGAAAGCTTCTTCATCTGTTCAGGTTCCGGCATGTATTTGATAAGCTGTTCAAGCATTTGTACTGTTAGATTCTCCTCATCCACCATCACAATGCGCCGCTTGGATTTCATCATACGGAATTTTGATAGAACCCAGGAGGATGGCTGTCAAATGAATTCAAACAATAGATGGATACAATTCTAATGTCTGAATCTCTCAAAAGTTCAATGAAATGAGGCAAATTATAACTGAAAATTATTTCGTAAAAGCCTAAAAAAAAAAAATGAAGGAAAAAAAATGCAATTGGTCCCTTTGTTTTTATGTCAACTCACAAATATGAAATAGTTTTTTATCAACACTTTGAGAAACAGAGAAAAAGATGTTATCTGTTTTTAAGCCAGTCCCTACTTTTGAATTACTTTAAACATTTAAAAACGCTATAGCATGCTAAATAATTAATCAAATAACTACTTCCAAAGAAGGACCTCTTAGAGATCAATTTTATGTTTACACAACACAATATCATAAAACTATCAGACATTCTCCACACAAATCCTAAACCTTGACTTACAAAGATTCTGTCCAGATTTCATGTCAAGAACTTTCAATTCCTTGCCCTTCTTTACTGGTTTCTTTTCGCGTCCTTCAACAACAGTTTTCTTAGCTATGGAGAAATGAAATGAGCTTTAATGGTGCTTTATTTTTTATCTATTGTCATGTCAACACACACTGCTTCTAAGACTTGAATTCCTTTTATGTACTGTAAAAATTGCTTGAAAAAAAAATGCTCTCCTCACCCACTCCTTTTTATGTACTGTTAAAATTGCATGAAAGAAAGTCACCCCCCTCCACCAGAAAAGAAAAAAGTAAGCCTGACGGATGGATGATGAATGTTCCTACATATGTATGTATTGAAGTCACAAATAATCTATTCTTAGAGAAAGACAGACAGATACATAGACAGAGAGAGAGGGAGAGAGAGGAGACAGATGAGGAGACAGGAATATAGAAAACGAAAAAAGTGGTCTAGAAAATGAATTTAACTTACGTGGTGCTTTTGTTGAGAAGAAGTTTCAAGCTTTGAAAAATGTCTTGACTTTCAAACTGTCCTTCATTAGCTCTGACCCACAATGACTCCTTGTCCAGGACTTTTTGCATTCACCTATTAAATTTACAAAAACACACTTTGAAAACCATCTTTAGCATTGACGCATTGGAAAAGATGTCAAATATAAAAAAAAGTTATGGATTTTGAACTCTTGGCATTTAATAACAATTACAATACAGTCGTCTCCGCCTTAGAGACTGCCTTTTTCCGTATAACAAAGTTTTCCTCTTTAATTATCATGTCTAAGAAGCAGCAGCTTCAAAGACCTTCAGTCTGGCTAAGAGGCCAACTTTTCTTTTGTTGGAAGACCAAATGGTCTGCTAAACTCTATACAATAAAACGAAAATTTATAATTCAAATCAACAGTGCTGTGTTTATCTCTATCTAGTGCATGTCGTTGTAGATCTACATAGTGTTGAAGGCCTAGAAAATACTAGAATCTCTATCAGCCGCTCCTAGATCGGGCTCTTTGATGTTAATACTAGACACCCAGTAGATGAACTAGATGATTGACATCTACGGTCCGCATCGACATGCATTTTCAGAGCAGTCACCGTAATTGGAACATCGTGACCAGATCAAAGGCACTGCCATAACCAGTGTAACTTGAAGCATGGTTTCATCTATAAAGGGCTGATGATGGTCTGGATTAATTAAATTTGAATTAAGTCTTATTGTTTGATGCAGTGGCTACCAAGTGTTGTGATAAATAGAAACAGAGAAAAGGAAGACAAATTTCTAGAAATGTACGCTGTTGGAGTCCTTCCAAAACTTTTCTTATACATCCTCCTCCCTTCTTGTTTTGAGAGTGGGCCCAAAAATTTGACACTATGTATTGAGTATTTGCCTAAGAGACTGTCCAGCTTAGATGCCACATGTTGTTGTCTCCCGAGGCCGGCCTCTTGGGCGAAGACCACTGTAGTATCATAACTTCCTAAAATTAGAATATAGTTTCATGACTTCCTAAAAATGAAAATAGTTTCATGACTTTCTAACAATCACAATAGTTTCATGACTTCCTAACAATCACAATAGTTTCATGAATTCCTAAAAATGACAATAGTTTCATGACTGCAACAATCACAATAGTTTCATGGCTTCCTAAAAAATCACAACAGTTTCATGACTTCCTAAAAATCACCCCAGTTTCATGACTTTCTAACAATCACAATAGTTTCATGACTTCCTAATAATCACAATAGTTTCATGACTTCCTAACAATCACAATAGTTTCATGACTTCCTAATAATCACGATAGTTTCATGACTTCCTAACAATCACAATAGTTTCATGACTTCCTAATAATCACAATAGTTTCATGACTTCCTAACAATTACAATAATATCATAATAATCCAACAATTATGATAGCATCATGACTTCTCAACAGCTGCAATAGTGTCATGATTGTAGCTACCTTGTTCCAGTTCAATCTCTTTGTTTGAGTGGCGGTTGAGTATTTCTTTTTAGCTGACATGCCATGTGGTAGAGGCGTTGAAAAGGGAGAAAGCCCCCACCAGAAGGCGGAGGGGAGCCCCAGGTGCACGCAGGTGGGCCGCCCCCAGGAGGAGGAGGGGGAGGAGGTGGGGGTGGAGCACCTCCGGGCCTGGGGGTGGAGGAGGAGGAGGTGGTGGAGGAGGTGGAGGAGCTCCGCCAGGCCCAGGAGGTGGAGGAGGGGGAGGGGGAGGAGGAGGAGGAGGAGGACCACCACCGCCGCCACCACCACCTCCAGGTCCATCTTTGTTCAGCACTGCACTGATGGAAGATCCGATTCCAAGGCTGATCTAATGATTAAAGAAAAAGAAGAAAAAAAAGAGACACATATACACAAAAAGGCTGATTTTATTTATCATGTATATTGTGAGCAGTTTTTGTCTACATAAGTGGGTTAACAAATAGATCTATAATTAATCAATCAGAATATTATGTCCTTTACACGTACATTTGGAAAAATACAAACATCCAAATTTTCCCCTGAGGCCATTATCCTGTTTTCAATGGCGTGAATCAGAACAGATGACATTAAAGACCTCCTGGACAAGATGCTAGCCTTTTGCACATTTTTTATCCCAAACTAGTGCTTGTACCCATTTGCACCTGGGTCTAAAAAATGCATGTGGAGTGCCTCTCCCAAGGAACACAATGACGGACCTAGCATTGCCAGGTTTCAAACCCGAGACCTCATGATCCCATGTCCGTCAGCCTGACCACTAGGCCAGAGATGCCACAACACTGATGAAAAAGCCTATACATAATAATATCTCATTATTGCATTATCCTAATAACACATGTATTAAACTTTTATTGGAGGCAACCTTTGCGCTGAATGTCTTTACCTTTTCTTTGAGTTGTGTAATTTCAGTTCGTATTGCTCTACTTTAGTGGCTAAACCTGTGGCTTTAGCCTCAGACTCTTGCTTGGCTGTGATTGCATCATCCAGTTTAGTGGTCATGTCCCCTGTGTTAATGTCTCCTGTGTCTTCAAAATTTGAACGCTCTGAAAGACTAGCTGTAAATTTCAAAACAAAATCAATGGAAGTTATTAAAAATGAGCTACGATATTTTCCAGAATTGTATAAGGACATAATATGACACTTTATGCAACAATTACAACAATCCCAATAGTATTTGTAAGATGGGAGATGGGACTAAAATTTTAAAAATACCAAAACATAGACAATAGCATATGATCTATGTGAACATATTCATTCCATATTGGTCTAATCCAGTATGTATAATTACATCAACAATGTATTATTTATTAGATTATTGATTGTCTTTGTATATTTATCACATATGTAATCTGTATAGGTGTATTTATATCAAGTTATTAATGTCCTATTTTCGTTGTCATCCTACCAAAGATAAATACTGTCATACACATAAAAAAAAAGTCTAAAAGAGATCCAATTTAATGAGAGGAGAAGAAAATGTGTAAATGAGTCATGTTGTAAATACCGCAAATATTTCCAAACTAATTCCTAAAAAGGCAAATTATTTGACTGAGCCAAAGGGAATAATTATGCAGCATCACATGATGACATTGAAAATGTATGTTACCGATTTTCATTTTTAAAAATCAAGTTACAACGGTAAATATTTTTTTAGCATACTTCTGAAAATCAATTGAACAAACACAAAATAAATAAACACTTGAAAGTCATCAGGTTCTACCATAGATCTGACCTGTCTTATGATTATCAAAAGAAGCAAAATTTTAATAGTGATACATACTTAATAACGGATTGACATCGATATCGAACCGCCTGGTTAAGCTAAAATCTGGATCTATACCACTACGATGTAATACAATTTGCGTGATGCATTCTTCAATCAATTTGTAGTATTGGGGTCTGAAATTCAAACAGAATTAGGTATTGAGGCATAATAAATATACAAATAGGATACACATAATATAAAACTTCTAAACAAATCCCTAATGTTTACATCTCTTTACAGCTCCAATGTTGGTCAAATCAACCATTTTGCTTCTATCTATATTATGATGAAAACATGTATATCTTAAATCTTCAATTATTTTTTGCTTTCATTGGATGAAACGGTAAACAAACATCACTTACTATCTATGTGATCAAACTATACGGGTTAACAAAGCCATACATAATTGGTTTTTTTTAAAGATGTTCTATTCGTTGCTAAATATCTGACCAAAACATTTTTTTTCATTTTCCTATAAAATTCTATTCGATGCCAAATATATGACAAAAATGTTGGGTTTTTCCTTTCATTTTCCTTTCATTAAATATCTGACAAAAACATGGGTTTTTTTTTTTAATTTCCTATGAAATTCTATTCAATGCTAAATATCTGACAAAAACATTTGATGTTTTTTTTTTTAACTCTCCTATCAAATTTTATTTAAAGCTAATTATCTAACAAAAATGTTTTTTTGTTTTGTTTATAAACCTTCCTTTAAATGTGGTCTGTAGTATATATATTTTTTCTTCAGAAATGTAGTAATAAGATTATGATAAAAACATTGTACTCCCTAACAATATTATCCGACAATCCTTTTAGTCATGCCCGTTAATTATTACACATACTGGTAGTTCATCGTTTAAAAAACACAACACACCCCTTACCTGGCATAGACATCATCTCGTATTGAAAGCAAATGTTGAAGAATGGACAGGAAATATGGCTCGGCTACAGTATTGCCAACAGTACTTAACAAAATGTTGAAGCAACTCCTGGGTTCTGTACTTACAGTTAAGAAAAGCTATTTTAAATTTAAAATCTTCGATTACATTCTTATAAGTTAATTTCTCAATAGAATGTTTATGTAAATGATTCATTAGCTAAGACAGCCAATGTCGTGCTATTTTTGTTTTTTTGGTCTGAAATTGTCAAAGGAGTGTACATCCTAGAACATCAAAGAAAACTCATGTCTATATTGATGAATATTTCAAGCAAAGCCTCACTTTCACATTTATAGCTTCGGTCATGTTATTAAGGACGAGGAGCCTATAATGACGAATGCTAGTAAACAAACTGTGATATAAAAACATTTTATATGGTAACTTGTCTATTGACTTGTTTACATAATAATTTGAAACAAAGGATATTCTATCTCCATTCGAATGTTGTCATAACGATGTGAAAATTCTTCTAAATCTTCCTCTTTGTGTTCATGGAAAATATGAACATGTGTTTTTAACTCTTCTTCTTCTTGGGTATCCAACCACTGAAGATGAAAGGAAAAGAAGTATATAAAAATGTGAGAAATTTTCTTTTGTGAAATATTCTTGACACAGCTTACATTTTTCTGATTTATTCTTTTTCAGAGAATTATTGCACAACATTAAATGATCAATATAAGTCTTCTTTTTTTTCCTCTCCAACTAATTCTTTTACATGTCACTAACATGCCAAATTTCATGACAAATGTTTGGTAAGTCATTTACTTTCATAAACAATGTTTCAAACTTAATTATGGATGTACCTTTACTGTTGTAAAGAAGTATTTCACAGAATCCATTTTTTTTTCAGAGGAAGTGAATATTGCAAACTATTTAATACAGCCATTAGGTGCAAAATCTTCTTTGAATCTTATACAATACATTAATTAATTGACTTTTTGAGAGCAAAAAACCTGAGCTGAACTTATCTTTAGTATTGACTTTTCTATAACCATACTGTGAATTAAATGTGTGATAAATTATGTCAAAATATGATACAGATTATGTCAGATTTTCAGATTTTAATGTAATTAATTTGTAAATAGTTGGCCATGTAACAACTTCCTCACTATTGATTCATGTAATTCATCTACGGAACTTCCTCAATGATTTGAATGCATTAACTACCTCAATAAGATCCGTAAGCCAGTAATACAGATTTGTTTTAGGTGACAGAATTTGAATTCTAAAATTCATTTCGTTATTTTAATCAAATTTAAGTGCATACGGAAGTCAAGGTCTTCAGGTGTACTGACGATGGCATTAACAAGTTGGATGCAAGCCAGCTATAAAGGAGGAGAAAGATCAAACAAATTATTTTTACAATCGTTATAATACAGATTTAATGTTTTTTGAGATAGGTGACTGAATTTGAATTCTAAAATCATACAGTGTCTGCTATTTTAATCACAAATTTAAGATATATTTCCTTTTATCCACTGCACTGAATATTTGAGTCTCTAAATAAATCAGTATTTTACATTTCAACTTATTACTATTTTCAGTCATTGTACGCTTTTATAAATTTAAATGCAAATCTAATAAGCTAAAAGCTATGTAAATTTTCAGTAAAAAATATAATAATAATAATATCTTTCAACCATAAAGAGATCTTGAGACAAGATCCAATGCTTTCCTCAAATGGTCATTTATGACAAAGATAAAAATTTCTTTCTTCTTCATGAGCATTTTACCAGTGTCAATCGGGAGGAATCAGTATTGTCTCTCATGCCTAAACCGCTGATGATGGGAAGGAATCTTTCAACTGTCCTCGCCCATTTCACCACACACTGTTATCAACCATGATTCAAGAGCTTTCAAAATTTTCGAGCCCCTGAAACCGGACATAAATAGGGTAGAAGAGTGTGAATTTTGAGTTAATACACATCTTAAGAATTTTGAGATAAGTTGAAAGACAACAGTAAGAAACACAAGACATTATGGAATTCCCTTCCCTTCCCTCAGCAAAAAAATTAAATTAAGAGACACTAGCAAAATAATAACTCCTCTGCAATCATAGTAATTTGTTTCTCTCTCGGACAATTTTAACTTGTCACAACAGCTTCAATAATCAAATCCAAATTCAGCAACACAGAGATTACATGACACAAAGGTAAACGAGGCCTTCAGGTAGCATAATGTTTAAAAATGTTGCTTTTTATCCACTGCACTGAATACTTGTTTTCATTCAAGTCTCCTAAATAAATCAGAAATTTTAATATATTCATATTTCATTAAAAATAAACTTCCTTATTTCTGATTTTTGGAAAAATTTGTAAATTTATTTGCCCCAGTAATGAAACTTTTGAACCTCCAAAACATTCAAAAGTTTTGTCTCTCTTCAAAAGAGAATGTTGTCAACACTTGCAAATCAAAACATTTAAATAATGAAATATTTCAAGGATACGAAAATGAATCAAAGCCATTGCAGGGAAGAAAGCTATGAAAAAAATTTTCAGTAAAAAATATATCATTTGAATTATCAACAGAAGAATAATGTGCCAAAGGACAAGTGACTACCTTAACTGTTCCCAAGTGGGTTTAACATCAGGTAAATACAGTGTAATTTCTTTCCTGGTGTGTCCTGACAAAAGCATCAATAGAACATAACACCAATAAATTATCTGTACTTCTCCTCTCGGTCTAGCTTCTACTACTCTCTCCCATAAGGATGGTAACTTTTATACAGAAATCATTTCCTCTATTTTTGAAGGGAAGCACGTGGCATCGGTAACCAAGATCGTGATTTGTGGTAGACAGTTAGTTTTCAGACGATGTAAGGCCTTAACATTACCATGTCTCTATTGGGTTTAACTGCCTCTTCCCCCTCTTCACTTAGCTGTTTCACATGGCCAAAATGTTGCACCCTTGCAGAAATTACACTAAAAAACACCAAAACAAAGCATCCCCACTAAGCACGCTTTTCAAACTGACTCTGCAAGTGTCATGAGAAAGGTAGCAGTAAGAAAACTCAGATACCGGTCTGTCGGGAGGAAGGGCTCCAGCAGCCTTGTACCTTGTATAGCTGGTTCCATAAAACACTGACAAAACAGAAGTCAGCAGAAACTCTAGCTCTTTAAAGAGAAGCAGCAGGGCCTATATAGGCCTATAAGTGTGTGCGTTTATTATATTCATCACTTTCTTTTCATTCAACCTTTTTCATTTATTCTCGCGCCCGCTTCTTGGGAAAAGGCTATAAAGTAACTAATTTTTTGGTTTTCTTTCTTCTCTTACCCATTAGGAGGCTGGGAACCAGACAAATGGCAGCCAGTACTCAAATCGCAACAGAAAACTAAATCAACAAAATAACTATACATTGATAGCTGATATGTCGGATGGATCAACTGTCCATTGCCATGATAGTCAGAGCTTCTTCATGTTCCAAAATTTTCTTGAGCCCATACTGAATACAATAGGAAAAAAAGGTGGTGAATATTGGACAACAATTTTCATAAATCACAGAGACCATGGAGAAAAAGTAGAGTAAACGTCTGCTGACAGACACAGAGGAGAACAAAAGAAAAAATCTGTGCGTCAATGACTTTTTAAAGTAATAACACATGACTTTCAAAGTAAGAGATTCTTTAAACCAAACAACATGGGGAACATTTTAAAACAGAAATTGTATGAAGTTTAATTATCAGCAGTTGAGTGCTCTGAAATCTTAATTTCTGATGATTTCACTGGAAAATAATAAGAAACACAAGACATTATGAGTACTTACAGTGTTATTGAGGAAAGCCTTCAAACAACGTTGTGGGGACACATTCATATGTTGACAGTCTTTCAGAAAAACTGAAAAAACAAAAAAAACGCTTTAAATTAAGATGGTTAACCTAGTTCAAAATAATAACTCAAACTATCATGCAGACAACTTAACAGTATAATAAATAATAGAAATTGTTTACCACAGGTTTTATAATTTTGGAATTTTTCTTCTCAATGTAGGTTTTAAAATAAATCTGGTGAGAGTTGAAATCAGATTAAAAGTAAAAATTAACATCTTACTTGTCACAACAGTATGTGAGGGTTGGTGAATAGAATAGCATTCATTTATAAGCCCCTCTCTCGGCCAAATTCACTAGAACCAGCTGTGAAATAAAGAAAAAATGACATAAAAGTTGATAAGTCTGGAATAATGAATATTTCAAATATTTATGAGCCAATAAAAACTAGGGCTAATGTTAACTGACAAAAATTGTGATAATTTCTTTTATTGAATATCTTCATTATAATTGATATCATATGTAAGTCCTTTTCAGCATAATGTATACACCATTTTATGAATATAATAAAAATGACATCTGCTTGTATCTAATCTCATTGTAAATAAATAGAGATAAAGCAAAACAAAGTGACAATTAATAATATATATGTCATACTTGTTTCCATTCAAGGAGACAAATCTCGCTGACAGTTTGATGGGTTGAAAGATAACTTTCCTGAATTTTTTTGTTTTTTTGACCTTCCATTGGAGGAAATTATGTTTAATATATATAGATTTCTTCCAATTTTTGTAAACAAGAAAGGTTCATAATAATTTTAAACTAGAAGAAATGAATACCTAAAAACACTTTCGGAAAGTATGCGATTACCAACTAAACGATGGAAAAAATTATGTTGTATAATGACAAGATGGCAGTCCAAAAACACGAATCAATCAAACATTTGTAAAAACTTTTAGACATATAACGATTGAGAGAATTAAAAAAAGATGCTAGTCCTGTTTAGAACGGGGATGTTTCAGGATAAACTTTTCCATTTATTGTTGTGAATTTTTTTACCGAAATTTTAGATTTAGTTTGTTTCAAAGAAATGGATCAAACATATGGAATGTTATTATAGCTACTATTTCACGCAGTCAAAAAACATGATTTGTTTGTCAATTGCATTAATTTTTTGGGGGTGATTGAGGGGGTGGGTTGTCTCTTTTCTTTTTTTCTTTCTTTTTTTTCTCTTTTCTTTTTTCTTTCAATATGATTTTAATTGATTTAAACGGCTTGCTTTAACTGATACACTGTATATATTTTTTTTGAAAAATGCTTTTGAATTGTTTAAAGTTGTTGTTGAGATGAACCAAATAAATACGCTTGTCCACAAGCAACAGTAACAGAATGAAAACAAAAGCGACATAAAAACATCAATTGTTTCTATGAAACAATTGGGAGGACGACAATACACTAGAGAGAGAGAGAGAGAGAGAGAGAGAGAGAGAGAGAGAGAGAGAGAGAGAGAGAGAGAGAGAGAGAGAGAGAGAGAGAGAGAGAGAGAGAGAGGGAGGGAGGGAGGGGTGAGGAAGGTTTAGATGGTCAAAGATACCCTCAATGTTGCCATCAGTCCGCTTTGCCAACACCACGGTTGACTATTTCCCAGGAATGAAAACATAGCTTTGTGGCCACGAAAGAGTCTGCCTTCATTCACTGTAGGGTTAGTTCCATGAACAAAGCCAAAAATGAGCAACTGACTGGACTGGTCTGTTTCTGAAATTCACCGCGCCCAACATAATTATAAATGATCCTCTGAATTAAGAAGAAACAGCAAGATTAAAGGTAAGTAAAAGGGTGAGAGGCAAGAAGAGAACCAGATCGTCCGTCAAGTTAACAAAAAAGACAAAACTGAAATGGAAAAAATATAATACTAACGGAATTGCAGGACAAGTTCAAGAAATAGATACAATTAACATGATTTATGGGGAGAAAAAGTACACATGCTAAGAAATGTTGCACACTAATGAAATCACAGCAGCACACAAAACAATCTATTTATATACAGGGGAAACTTTTTGAACACCAAAAATGTATCCCTAGAGGTGCTATAATAAGTCTACCTTTTCACCTAAATGTTTGGACAAGCCAAAATGAAAATGAAGTCAATGGATAGTTTTAGCATTTAATTGGCCCAACAGTTTTCAACAACACCGCTTGCCTACAATGACCTAAATATCGTTGTACTGAAATAATCCATCTCACAATATCATATTGGACTACCTAAAAGAGTCAACAGTTAGATTTATTCTTCTTTGCTATCACCCGTCTCAATCCGAGGGAGATTTTTTTCTTCTCTTTTTTATGCAAGCAAACAAACAAACAAACAAACAAATATTAGCAACAATAAATGACTTCTACAGAACAATATTGAAACCCAAGGGATCATATGCTTTTGACGAATGTGATGAGCAACTATTAAAATCTACAAATAAACATCGTGGTAATTTCTTCGAATATAAGGGTGGCCTCTCGAATATAGGGGTATATCTTCGAATATATGGGTGACACCGTGGTCAATATTCCTGACGAATATAGCGGACAGTGCGAATATCAGGGGTGATACCGTTCTTTTCAATGTGGCATAAAACCATATTGTTGAATTTGTGATATCACTTTATTTTTTGAATATAAGGGTGACACCGTGTTCGAATATAAGGGGTGACACCGTGGTACGAATATAATGCGATATCCGAATATAGGGGTGACACCGTGGTACGAATATATGGGTCCCTCATTTGAATATGTGTGATCCCAGGTGACACCGTGGTACTTCGAATATAAGGGTGATCCCCGTGGAACGAATATATGGGTGATACCGTGGTACGAATTAAGGGGCGATAGGTCGAATATATGTGATACTGTGGTACATGGGTGATTTGGTACGAATATAAGGTGATCCCAGGCCACCCCCCCCCACCACCACTTCCAAGATCGTGGTCGAATTAAATGGTTCGACATTTGTACGAAAAGCTTGTATGTAAACTCGCCTCAACATTACGTGGTACGAATATGTCTCTATTGGTATGTCATCTGGACCAACTGCCTTTCCCCGTGGTTCTTCATCATTTTCATAGCTGCTCTTACTTCTTCTTTGCTTCTTTGATCCACTTCCTTGTTTTCCAACATAACTAAGGGTGATTCCTTCACTCTAGTTAATGCATAATGGCACAATATATGATTATTTTTTGGTCTGTTTACTTCTTAAGACCACAAAAAGAAAATACACTAAAAAACACTTCGCTATAAAGGTTTATTGTTGATTTCCGACTCGCAAGCACTAACGTTAACAACATAAACATACTAGAAAACAAGCGCAAACCGTCCCAAAACAAAAACAGCAACCAAAACAAAAACACAAAACAAGCAACAAATAAAAAGGCTTCAAAACGTCTACGTTGACTAACACACTAATTGTCAGTAGAGATATTCACTATACAGAGAATTGTTTTATTCATTACAGGTAACTACAGAACGGTTTTCGGCCGAATTGTTTTCTAACATATAAAAAAAGAAACATCAGCGAAACAAAAAACAACAAGCAAACTTCAAAATAACAATTACCTGTGACCCTAATATTATAAGACATAAACACAACCAATTTGGGGATGGGGGGGGGGGGCAAACTAATATTGCTACAAAAACGAAATCTCATCCAAACAGTACAAACAACAAAAGGTCACAACAACAGAACCCACCCGCATAGAGTCAACTTATAACTGAAACTCAATTACAACGAATAATGAGTAATTGGCGGAGAATGAGTAATGAGATAATATTATCATAACAAGATCGTGTCAGTTTATCTGCTTTATCAGCTTTAATGATTGTCACACATTGAGGAATATTTCCCACGCGTCGACGCCTGATGGTGACTGTATCATACCTAGAGATAAGGTGCGTTGATTAATTATCAAAGTCGAGAAATGATTTGACCATGGGATTAGCTTTAGTCCGGAGGCGAAAAGGAGAGGGGTGGGGGGGACGCTCTCGATCTTGTGAGTCAACTTGTGAAAATCAACTTCACTCACTGACTGAACATAAGCTGCAGACCGAAAGCAAAAGGAGGAAGGGGCGACAGCTGGGAGGAGAGGTGTATCACATTCCCACCAAAAACTGGGGCATAGTAGAATGTGAGGGTCCCATTTCAAATGTGTGCTCTGCGTACAGCAGCAGCAACCATCATCCCCTCTAAATGTTAACCATCTTCATTTACAATTAATTACTGTCGACGATAACGACCATTGTTAACAGTCTTGATTATCGTCAATTTCATGCAGTCTACTCTTCCTTCTCACTCTCTTCATAATGATCACAATCATCGTCGTCGTCGCCATCCTCATCCTCATCATTCAAACAAGCCAGTCCATTTCTAGCTTTATCACAATCCTGATCATCTTTCATCGTTGTAAGTTTTGTGTGTCACTGCCATCAACAATAATAGCCACTCATATCAATATCCAATTCATGAACAGGGTACGTGTGGTCATACCATGGTAGATGGACAACTCCATGCCAATGAATGAAATGTCACATTTGCACCGTGTAATCGTATCTCTGTTGAACGGACTTTTGACAGAGCCATCCAGGTCCAATTTCAGCACCCACGGTCATTACAATTGGTAATATGCCCAATGGTCAGTTAAATCGGGTGAAGCTAATTTACTTTTTGAAGCCACATCCTCTCGCTCTACGAAAAAAAACACACACACACACACACAAACACACACACACACTAGCATTTGATTTACTGAGGATCACGCAGTTTCTATTGAGAAGAATTCCTTTTTTTTCATTTCTTGATGAATTTTGTTCGTAGGGAGGGGGAGGGGTTTTCTTTTGGTTTTTTATAATTGTATTAACTGGCCACAATTTACAAACGAATGGGGGTGGGGGAAGGGGGCGACGGTTTTATAAATGCATGTAGTTCTCGTCCACTCTTGAAAGGACTGGGGGGGGGGGGGGGCGTGTGTGTGTGTGTGTGTGTGAGAGAGAAGAGAGAGAGAGAGAGAGAGAGAGAGAGAGAGAGAGAGAGAGAGAGAGAGAGAGAGGGAAAGAGAGAAAGAGAGAGGGAGGGAGGGAGGGAGGGAGAGAGGGAGGGAGAGAGAGAGAGAGAGAGAGAGAGAGAGAGAGAAAGAGTGAGATATATATATATATATGTATATATATATATATATATATATATATATATATATATATAGAGAGAGAGAGAGAGAGAGAGAGAGAGAGAGAGAGAGTGAGAGTGTGAGAGAGAGAGAGAGAGAAGAGAGAGAGAGAGAGTGTGAGAAAGTGTGTGAGTGAGTGTGTGAGAGAGAGAGAGAGAGAGAGAGAGAGAGAGAGAGAGAGAGAGAGAGAGAGAGAGAGAGAGAGAGAGAGAGAGAGAGAGAGAGAGAGAGAGAGAGACAGAGAGAGAGACAGAGACAGAGACAGAGAGACAGAGAGAGACAGAAGCAGAGAGAGACAGAGAGAGAGAGAGACAGAGAAGAGAGAGACAGAGAGAGGGAGGGAGAGGGAGAGAGAGGGGGAGAGGGAGAGAGAGAGTGGCAAATAAATTAAAAAACAGACAATTTAACATAGTATTATCAGTCAAAACATTGCACATACATACTAATGCTGAGGAGCACATGCTCATTCACACATCGTGTCACCATTCTATTACCATTTAATGTCCATAGTATGCTGAATGATACAATAGTATGTACTATGCATGCTGCACACAAACATATATATACGCTCGCTATACTCACGCAAACAAATGCTCGCTCGCTCGCTCTCTCTCTCTCTCTCTCTCTCTCTCTCTCTCTCTCTCTCTCTCTCTCTCTCTCTCTCTCATTCCTCCCTCATCCTAGTCTGTTCACCTTGAACTATGGTAGACAAGTCGACAGTGAGGTTATACACGTACAACTGATTATCGGTGTGTTCAAAATTCCAGAGGGGTCATTGGCCACACGAGCAGGGAAAATTAATGTACGAATGGGAGGACAAGAAAATGCTTGCCCATTAACGATCAACCCGTGAACCTAAAGCTTAGTCACTAATGACTGAGAGATTCATCCTAATTACTGTAAACATTGGCAAACCTGTGTGTTTGTAAGTCAGTATAGTAACATCACTGTATCAGGAGTGTGCCAAAGGGGAAAAGATGGGAAGCGGGGGGCGGGGGTTGTTTCCATCAGAGAAAGGGGGAGGGGGAGGGGAGAAGAGCCTTTGTTTTTGTTTCATTAAAATTACTCCGTCCACTAATAATATAAAGTGATCTCAGGGCGAATTAAGAGAGAACAGTAAGATGAAAGATGAGTGAAATAAAGAAAGGAAGTAGGGCCTACCAGCAGTTCCCGTCAACCACCGAGAACAGAAGGGCAATATGTCTTAGTCCCCTTCATCATTACCAATTTAAACTGATTTGTACACTATAGCCAAGTCAAACTTCATGGGTTTTATAAAGCAGAAAATGATCATTAACCACACCAAAGACAAATTCAAACTTGTCCGTTCCTAATTTTTGTATTTTCACGGGGTTGAAAGACATGGCGAAACGTTTTCTAAAGTTGACATGTTCTCGTCTCATCGCCGAAGATAATTAAATTATGTGACATATTGACTTAGTGCATTGCGCTAACCATGAGCGATGTCATCAGACGTTACAGCCTCGGCCGTTCCCCTTATCTCTGCGGTGAAGGCCATTCATTCCGTTACGTTTTGTGCCATGTCTCGCAATTAGTTCTGAGGTGGTCTATGCTGTTAATTTTAGTGTGTTTCTGGAACTCTCTTAAGATCGTTTAATGTTAGTGGCAATGACGCTGTGGGTCTTCATTAAAGTGGTCTTTTTGTTGGTGTTCGTTTGTGAAATACATGTAGTATTGTCATTAAATCATGTAGATAAAATAATTTCCGTAGTGTCTTTTTTCTCTCGACAATGCCAACGTTCACTCTTAACTAAACTCTGTACTTCTTCTAATGGTTTGTAGAACTTGTGGAGGTTTGGTCTAAAAATGTATCGTGTATTCACGATGGACATTACTTCCATTATACGTGAGGTATGATTATTTCCCTTATAACCAAGCACGTACTTATTCATATTCTGCAGTCATCAAGCTCACCGTGCCACCGACAGCTCGAATGACCTGGATCTATTGCGATTGCCATTAATATCATAAAGTGGAATGTTCACACAGGGCTAAGAATTTGGGTATCATTTTCGATCATGATTTTTCTATGACATCTCAAATAACATCTCTTTGTAAATCCTTGAATTTTCAAATCAGAAATATAAGCCACGTTCGGTAATTTTTGACATTTGATGTGACTAAAACATTAATGACGTCTTTGGTCCTTTCAAAGATTGATTATTGTAATTCTCTCTTTCCAAATTTCCCAAAAGGACTGTTATCACAACTCCAGGTAGTTCTGAACAATACAGCAAGAGTCGTTGTCAAAAAGAGTAAAAGAGATAATATAACGCAAGATCTAAAGAAATTACATTGGCTGCAGGTCAAAGACCGTATCACTTATAACATTGCTTTTTTCTGTTTTAAATCTTCTATTAGAACTATATCACTCTATTTGTCACAATTTTTGAATCTCCGCCGTCCTTCTCGCACTTTGCGATCGTCGAGTGACAAATTAAATGAAAGAACTTCTCACTCTTACAAAAGGTATGGCGAACGTTCATTTTCTTATGTTGGCCCTGTTGTATGGAATGATTTACCTAGGGAAATTAGAGAAGCAAAGAGTCTCAACATATTTAAATGTCAATTGAAACACCATCTTTTCAAAAAGGCATATCTCATTTGACAAAATTTGTGTATTATGTTTCACCATTAATTTGAATGTAAATTTTAATGATTTATATACTTGTCCTTGTAATTGAAATTGGTATAGCATTATCTATACTATTATGAATTATAATATTATAGATCTACTTCTTTTCTTTTTGAATGCGCATAGAGCATTAACTGATTTCTTGGATATGCGCTATAAAAATGCTATTCATTATTATTATTATTATCATTATGATTTATAATCATATTCATGGAATACAAAAATGCCTCTACATCCTGTTCACAATATCACATTTATCAATCATCTCTCGCCCCCTTCATATTTTTCATTCTGCATAAAACTTGAGATAGCATACGGGTTGTGCTATCTTAATTGAATGACTGCTTTATCTCCTACTTAAACGCAGATTAAGTAGAGTTACCTTGAGCGACGAGTTTGCAGTTTTTTTGTTTCATTTAATAGGAACATTTTTATTGTTTTAGTTGCGTGTCATGTCTCGTCTTGAGACACAATATCGAACAGTCCATAATTTAATGACAGACATCTTGAGACCGAGACATTCGAAGGAATCACAGCAGAGTGTATTATTATAAAAAGCTACAATCGGAAAGGTAAAGATATTGATTATGAGGCGACCTGTTTATGCTCCAAATTTTCATGTTACAAGATCTAGGCAAATGACCCACTTATCGATCACGTGTGTTTACAACCCCATACCGACGCGCATGACTCTAAACAGAACGCTTACAATATTGATGATACCGATTTGAATACCAATTCCACCTTCCGGTTACAACGCTGATATCTCAATTACATAACACACTACCCTTGTGTGAGATCAAATTAATTTGACACACCTTTACGACGGCGGCTTGTACCCAAATGAGAAAACACGTCTCGCTGCCTGCAGGTGTTTATACTTGTACACGCGTGTGCGTATAATGCAGGTGTGTGTGTGTGTGTGTGTGTGTGTGTGTGAATGTGTGTGTGTGTGTGTTTGAGTGTGCGTATTTGTGTGTGTGTATTTTTTGTGTGTGTGGTTTTGAGTGTGTGTGTTTTTGTCACGTGTGTGTACACACGAGAGTGACTAATAGATGAAGGTGGGCCTGAATAATAATAATAATATATTTTCTTTTAATGTACATTATGAATACGTTCTTCCTGTTCGACTTCTTGTTATTTTCTGGTCCATTTTTCGTTTACTCTTCGGGGTGTCTGGCTAGCTGCATTCCTTAGACAAAGAGCTTGCCAGTCTTCTTATTCATCTTCGTTGGGAATGTCGTGCCTTGTTTTGGACTCATTTTAACTTTAACGTCATGAAATAGATATTATTCCGCTCCACCCTGGCGAACCTCACACCCCTGCGTGACTTTTTTCGATGTCAGCTTAGCCCATCTGTCTATTTATTTCTCTTTCCATCTATCTATCTAACTATACATCCATCTACAGTCAGGTCTAACTGTTTTAACGGACATCGGTTGTAGACAGCGATATGGATACAGATCAATGTCTGACTGTCCATCTCTATGCATACCAGTGTGTCCGTGTGCCTGTGCCTGTCTGTCTATGTCTTTCTTTTCTCTCAGTCAGTCTGTCTGTCTGTCTGTCTGTCTGTCTGTCTCTCTCTCTGTGTCTCTCTCTCTGTGTGTCTGTCTGTCTGTCTGTCTCTCTCTCTCTCTCTCTCTCTCTCTCTCTCTCTCTCTCTCTCTCTCTCTCTCTCTCTCTCTCTCTCTCTCTCTCTCTTCCATATCTCAGAGAGAAATGTATGTTAAGAGATTAAAAACGCTTCACTAAAGTCGTAAATTATATCCAGCGTGTTACCAAAGCAAAAGATAGATTCAAAGTGGACCAGACACTGGAAGGGGAAGGCTACGAGTCAGGCACACGACAAAGTACAGGAAGGATAATACCGTTAATATTGCGTTCTACACAGATCTAGATCTAACTTGCTACAAGAATATGTAGTTAATGAATGTATACTTATTATTTTACTCGTCTTCAGCTCATAGAATAGAGGTCGCTATGAAGAGGCCAGTACTTGAAACAATATTATTGTCACATGAGCCAAGAGCCGTGTCATTACAACTGTCAACGACGTAGGACTTCACCTTCTGTGTGTGTGTGTGTGTGTGTGTGAGTGAGTGTGAGAGAGAGAGAGTGAGAGAGAGAGAGAGAGAGAGAGAGAGAGAGAGAGAGAGAGAGAGAGAGAGAGAGAGAGAGAAGAGAGAGAGAGAGAGAAGAGAGAGAGAGAGAGAGAGAGAGAGAGAGAGAGAGAGAGAGAGAGAGAGAGAGAGAGAGAGAGAGAGAGAGAGATGGTATTCCCGGTAAAAAGTGATTGTATTGCACCTATTTTTGTTTGTATTGGATGATTTCAAATTTCTGTGTCTGCTACTTTTTATCGTTGTGTTCAGTGTTTTCATCATTCCACAAGATGATTAACGATTATGAAAACAGCTCTCTTCATTGCAGGAAGCGAAGAACGTGGGACCGAATGACAAAGAAAATAATGAAATCAGGATTAAAATTGCAATACAAAGCATTTTTATCGATCTCAGTCATCTACAAAAAAAAACCCACCCACCAATTTCATAGATACAAATTATAATGAATTGACAGCTTTGATTTTTATATTTTGATTCAATTTGATTTACCAACATGCATAACTAATGTGATCTCGGGCTTTTTGGTAGGATTTTAAATGTTTTGCCTGGACTGCCTTGTAAACAGTCAAGGGATCTTTAACGCGCCCAGTGTTGTGATCTGTACACGGGACCTCCATTTTATCGTCCGTCTCCGATGGGACTAGGTTCCGATCTACCTACCTGGACCAGGAAGGGGGGGGGAGATTTTGCTCGAAAAAAAATTGAGATAATTTTTCAGAACCCACTACCTTTTGGTTGAGAGGCCAACACCTTCCCTCTGGACTACCGAATCCCCTGAAGTGACTGTAACACATAACAAGAGCGTGAAACTATAGAGTAAATTTACTTCATGAAATATCCTACAGCCGTTACTAGTTTTCTGCTGTTGGTTATGCCTTGACGCTAGCTTCTACATGTAGCATCTGGCAAGTAAGACGACAGTCTTTATTTATAATAATAATAATAATATTCATTACATTATGTATTACATCATTGTATTCTAACAATACGCGGAATTGTGATAGCTTACTAAGCCTAACAGTCCGTGTTCCACTTCAACAGATGGACTAACAAACGTTTACGTCGTGACTTACACTGCTTAGAGATAAAATGATCATTACACAAGATAAAAATAAAGATGGATTTACAGTCCGTATCCCCGCACAAGTGCAGGTTCATCGACTGTACATCCTTTATCCCTCAGCAGGCCCTTTCATCCAAAGTCCTTCTCAACTCCCTGGGGAGCATACAGTACAACAGTCTGTTAGGCTGTTCGTACTAACACACTGACAAGATTTTCTCTACCTATAGCTGGGTACTCATTCACACTTGAGTCATGTGGGGAAAATAAAGTGAAATATCTTTCTTAAGAGTACAACGTTGTGAAAAACAACCCACATATGCCGGCCGTGGGGTTTGAACCAGTGTCGTCATTATTACAACATACGGTTTCGCTACAACGCCTCAATCATGTAGATAACAATTTAATAATTCTCGTTGTTGGGATTGAGTTCAAATTGATTGTGAAGGGTTTCTAGAAAACTTTTTGAGACCTAACAGGAAAGACTACTACAACAGAGATATCAATGCAAGTTAACAAAAACACCAACAAAAAGACCTATCGGATGCTTCAAAACTGTAGGGGCAAAAAAAGCAACACTCTACACATTATGACAAGAAGTCCGCGTTGGCCAGGAGTTGATATGGTGTTTTCCCGGTATTTACTAGGACAACAAAGCGCCAAATATCTGATAAAAAAAAAGTGCGATATTTCAACACGTCTAACGTTGAAGGAGCAAAAACCTAAAGATAAAAAAAAAGATAAACAGCCCTGAAAACAAAGCAAACACTTAAAATGACCCACTCAGAACGTTTATATTTAGAAGCTCTTGTCATGGTGGGCGTGGATAAACCAATACAGAGAGGGCTGTGTTAAAGGGTGAAAGTCGTTCGAGGTCAGAGAGAACCCTTTGATCGGCGACTATCACGAATGTTAAGCCTCAGGTTTGTTGAGGGTCGGTTTTGGAAAACTGCCGCTTAATCTCGTTGACGATCAGAGGATTCCATTAATACATTCGATACCAAGAAGCTCAAAAACTGATGTCAAAACCTGCAAAGTACAAAACGTGCCGTAGGCGTTTTCATGTCTGGTTGTATAATTCAGGACCACGGCCATTATAATTTGGGGCTTGAATCCCGGTAAAATAAAATTTAAAAATGTCGATCTTTCATTTTGTTGCTCTGTAATGATGAGTGTTTCACATGTTTAGGCCGAAATAGCGTGGGGCGCAATATATATCTCAATACTTGCCATCCATAATAAATGTGTCATCCCTGCACAAGCTGCCGATATCGTCATTTTCAAAAATGCGGGAAGCCATCTTATATAATATATAAATATTATATAGATAGATAGATAAACAGATAGATAGATAAACAGATAGATCGATAGATAGACAAGCAATGGGTTATAATGTGACCAGATATTGTTGACGATGTTGGGAGTGTTCCCTTTGGCTGTATGTCTGGTATATCTGACTATGTGCATTGATGACTTTGGTTCTACAAGATACAATAATGGAGAAGATTGGCAGGCGACGAAGTTCACGTCGCGAACGATACGCAAAAAACGAGGATGCGAAACTAAAACGTTTGAGGGAAACCCGTAGACTCAGCCATTTCCGTTACAAAAAGCAACGAACGAACAAAATACTGACACGACGAGCATGAACGTGAAAAATAGGTCAGCGATTTCCTCGTTCCTCGTTACGCGTTCGAAACGAAAGTTCGTCGCATGCTGCTATTCTTCTATCTCTATCGTAATACGTTACGCCAGCGATTCGAACACTTTCCAACCTCCATCCCTCAACCAAAACCAAAAAACCACCCGCCGAAAACCACAGGGACAAAAAGAGGGTCAAGTCAAAGACAGCTAGGGTCAGAGGAGAGGGCTTTCACATGCTGAGCATGCGGTGTTTGTAAAGGATTACGTAAGGTTTCGTTGGCAGTTGTATGGCTGTGGATGACCCGATAAAGCGTCCCAGGAGCAGAGAGATACCCCAGCGACCTCACACAAGTGTCAGTTACGCTTCAGAGGACGGCAAAAGAGAACAAATGACCTCGAGAAAAGAGGTCGCGGCGGTGTCTCGCGGTTGGCTTAGCAAGGCCCTTCAAGTGGGGACTCGTGAGTAAGGAAAACATGGGGGGGGGGGGGGACCTTGGTTTCTAGCCTATCGTGTCCGTGCCGTCCTCCACATAAATGTAAACGTAAACAAATTAGATTATGCTCGCATGTGACAGCGTTGCATGCACGTTCATGTACACTTTTCTTCCTTCACAAGTTGCCTTGAAAATACGTGTGTTCTCGTAATTTCTACTTGTTCAGGCAGGGCAGTCTCTTTCCTTCTTTTCCACTTGTTCAGAAAAAAACCCCAGACATAATATGGAACTGACGTCACAGAGACAGGAGAAAACAGGAACCTATGCCATGCTACTTATGTCACACGTTAATATAAATCGCAATAAAACGACCAATAAAACAGTACGCCAGTTCGCCAAAAAAGAGATCGATTTACAAGAGGAGCAAGAAAAATGGACAGTCGATACAAGTGAATGCAAGTCAAGTGGGAAATGCAATTAACCCCTATCTCCCCGCTCAAAGTACTCAGTGTTTTGGGGATTGTTGTGGGTTGTGTTTTGTTCTTTGCCTTGTTTTTTTGTTTTATTGCTTTTTGTTTTACAATGAAAACGTGAAAACAACTTTTAATTTGGCGGGGATCACAAGACGGAAAGAAAGACAGC
>JAXRKP010000713.1:135000-162500 GCA_037039925.1 Doris montereyensis
AAATTATATTGGCTACCAGTTGAGAAAAGGATAAAATAGAGAGCATGCATCCTAGTCTATCGTTGATTTGAAAACGCCGCCCCTCCATACCTTTTGGAATTACTAAACAGACAAATATATATTATGAGGGTTACATGTGCTGTACAAATGATTGTTATTATATTATAATGGATCAGAATTGCGCTGTAGATGGCTGGTTCGCGGTTTTGATGATATATCCGTCTTCTTTCCTTTTTTGGTGGGTTATTTGTTTTTTCCCCACTATTCACAGTCATCGTTTCCTCTAAATTCACCTAGAGATCACGGGGTAAATCCCAATATATATATGTTTATTCATTAATACACTTTGATTAGCTTGTGAATTCTTAATTCTATTGACCTCGTTTTCTGTTTTTTTTTTTTAATTTTTTTTAATATAACTACCGATATGAACAAAGTGATACGCCTAAATGGACAAATAAAGCATTGTTGAATTGAAAAAGAAAATTGAAAAAAGAGCCAATGAATGGCAATCTGACATCCCAAGCAGACTGAATGCACATTGGATTGCTGGACTTTCATGATTGGATTTGATCTTTTGATCCAGGTTGGCTTAAGATTTCCAAGTGGCAGTATTCACCACACAACCGAACACCCCCCCCACACTTTAAGCCGAGGCCAACAAAACATTCATTTTCCCCCGTCAAGGCAACTGTTACACCCCCCCCCCCACCTCCCCAATTCCTTTTTAGCACCATCAACACCCCAATGTTTGATTGACCGTTGGGATTTACCCCGTGATCTCTAGGTGAATTTAGAGGAAACGATGACTGTGAATAGTGGGGAAAAAATCAAATAACCCACCAAAAAAAGGAAAGAAGTCGGATATATCATCAAAACCGCGAACCAGCCATCTACAGCGCAATTCTGATCCATTATAATATAATAACTGAATCATTTGTACAGCACATGTAACCCTCAATGACAGATGGCAAAGAGTTCAGGATCATAAAGTTATGGCCTTGTGGTAAAAAATATAGATAAAGTAAGGAAGTGCAATACATAATAATGCGTGGCTATTGTGACGGTCGGAATCATGGAGGACAATAAAATACATGCAATATATATTATGTGTCCATTGTTCGCGTCATTGTACCCTTTCCGGTACTATACTCCCATCTTCTCCTTGGGAGTCACATCCAGAAATAGGCTAGATAAATATGACCATATATATATATATATATATATATATATATATATATATATATATATATATATATATATATATATATATATATACTATATATTCCATGCTATATCATATATATATATATAATTAATCATGTAAATATTATATATATATATATATATTATATATATATATATATATATATATATATATATATATATATATATATATATATATATATATATATATATATATATATATATCTCACAGCCTTAGTTTCCAACTTCTAGCGTGACTGAATGAAAAGCTCTAGTTTAGTAGTCTGTCTGTCTGTTCACCTGATTCTTATCTTCCCTTCGGATTTTTTTCAAGACGACCTAAGGCTCTCATTTCAATAAAAAAAAATACTTACATAATATACTCAACTACAGAAACACAAACAAAGAAACGAAGTTTATTGATTGATTAAAATCTATCCTGTCCGCCATATGCTGTGATGTCAGAAAACAAAATAAAAGAGGAAAACAACAAGATGAAAAAGAAATAAAAGACTGAGAGGAAAGAAGTAAGACCTACCAAACCTTCCGCCAACAAGAAACGAAAAATAAAAAAAGAAAGAAACGAACAAAAAAAAATACATGAACTATGGATACACAGATACATACACACATACAACAGACGTGACACACATTACATTTGCACGTTGCATTAGCGTGTGCACATGATAATAATTTGTACACATTTAACTTTCAGCCTCCCCATCCCCTTCGCAACAGAAGGCATGCTCTTTCAAACACTATTATAATAGAATACAGTAGAAAGCAATGCAATGATATCCCGATTCACTTTTTATCCGGGGGAGCCGTATGTCGTGTGTTCGATTCTGTGTGTTCAGACGTGTTGTGTACGTTTCCATTTGTTCAAAACAAATAAAAGAAGCGGGCGGTTACAGTGAAATTTAACAACAAGGCGACATCTGGTAACCTTGGACTCCCTTTCGACCGAGAAAGAGAATGAAGTGATTCAACTGAGATGTTTGATGAATAGTTCTTTAAAGAAAGAATCAACTTTCACCCACCAACCCTCTCCTCCTCCCTCCTCCTCTCCTCCCCCCGCCCCCTATTCCGTCCATACCTAGCAATCCAATTATTAAATGGGGCCGCATTTGGCTCCCGTTCGAACGCAATGTCAACACTGAAAAAACACAATTCAACCTGTAAGATAGGTGTAGCTTTAAACGCAGACCCCCAAGAAGAAAGATAAGTGATGGGTGAATGAAAAAAAAATACAGTAGGAGACGAGGTTATTGTTTGATCACTCGCAGACGCCTTATAAAAACAATAAATTGATCGTGGAACAAAATGAGTGGGCGGAGGAAGACAGTACAGCAGCGACACTGATGCAATAAATGAATGATACGTCAACCAAATAAATGAAGTATGAATGAATAATGAGCAAACAGAGACAAAAAACAAAAATGCGACATCAGCTGCGGTGACGAACCTAGTGGAGCAACACATGTTCTAAATAAAATCATGCAACCGATCCTTGTTAGTTACTGCTCTCAATAATCACAGCATGAAAGATAAGGCACTAAGGAAACTATAGGCCTTCAAATTAAGAGTAATGTTTTGGGAAAACCAATGCATACATATTCATACGTGGTCACCTAACATGCCCATCCTTCCTTCCCTCAAACGTCATTATAATCTAATACACACACTGTACTAGTGCTATAAACTGGAGGTCCGGAGTTCACCTGGAGTAAGATCTGCTTCCAGTTCAGAATAAACTACCAAACCCAAAAACACATTTAAGATTCATCGGATGTCTGAATAGGCACCAAAAATATATATCACCCCCCCCCCCCTCCCCCCAAGAACACAACAAAACAAAACCTTACTTTATGATCCTTACACTTGTATGTATACGCGGCAAGTAAAGATCCCATTTCAGTTTCAAAAGCAGTGCTCACAAAGTTTAAAATCGACTCATATATACACATGAGATCACCCATCACCTAGGGCATGAGGCAAGGATTTGGTATTGCTTCATTAAATGTATCCCGCCCGTCATATCCGGCGCTCTCGGGGTGAAATAAGAGGAAACAAGCCAGACGAAAGACAAATGAAAGGAAAGAAGCGGGAGACCTACCAGCACCGCCCGCCAACCACCCACGGGGACAAGAAAGAGGGATTCTTTTCACTGAAATTTACCTCGTCCATCATTCATGTGAATTAAGAGGAAAACAGCAAGATCAAAGATAAGTGAAAGAAGGAAAGGTCAACCAAATAAAAAGAAGTCCGACCTACCAGCTGCAGCGCCAATGTTCTAAATAAAAATCCAAGTGTATCATTGAACAAACAAGACAATTCAATGATATCGTTGTGGTACCTAACAGTTAACTGTCATGCTCGTAGTGGTAAAGTACCGTAAAAATGGCTTTCCAAAACGATTCACAATACAGAATATACACAGATTATATAAAGAAAAACCTATAACTAAACGTCATCAACATTACTAGTGGTTCCTCCAACTCGACAATGTTTTATATCGTAAAAAGCGCATTATAATCATATGTTATACCTTGACGCTGTTGGAGTGTGACGTGGTTTGATATGATAATGATATTGAAGCAATGAGGCGTGCAGCGACCACAGTAATATTATGACTTTTTCAATTCAGATTTGAAGGAATGGGGGCACGCGATTGAAGTCAGGGAAATGCCACACTACACGGTGAGGCCATTCAACACCATATATTTGAAACCTTTCCTGCAAGACCAATTTGTTTTTTTATATATAGGATTTAAGGAAAACCCAAACAAAGCGAGAACAGTATCAACAAAACCCCACAATCCTATAAATAAGGTTTACTCGGATATTTGCAATGAAATCATCTGTTTGTCTTCAGACAAAAGCACTAGTGATGAGGGTGGGGGGGGGGAAGAAGAGGGGGAGTATACAAGAGGTGGAAAGGGAAGGAAAGATAAATACAAAGAGTCGTGTATTCACTCAGGGAAAATCGGAGATTATCAGCAAGGCAAATGCGAGCCAGAAGTGTCTCGAGATAAAAGCGTTCTTAAAGAAGATTTTCAAAAAAAGAGTTTAAAGTTAAATTTCGAATGAACAAAGCACAGTTACTCCACAATACGGAGCAACAACAAAAGGGGTGGGGAGGAGGAGGAGGGGATATTCACAAGACGTGTTGTTAATGCTTTCTTGGTGTTTGTGAATTCAACTTCCTTAGGGCTAAGTTATGACGTTCAAAGAACCTCTAAAATTGTTTCTCGTTTTGACCCGTATCATTGATCTATAACGGCGTTGGCAAAAGATGACATTCGTATGCTAAATGTTCAAACGAAAGGCTTGTTGTAGCATTTATTGATTCACAATGAGACAGACAAAACTTAATGGAGCACATACGTGTTGTTCGAGACGGCGCATTGAAAATGAAATAAAATACGCAATGCAGTGTCGTCGTAAGAGTTTGTCTTTACTTTGTGGGGAAACAAAAAGAGGACAAACACTGAAACCAATCAAAGACGAGGACACACGAAGACAAGTATGTATCACTCCACTATCCTCCCCGCTCCGAACTCCCTGATGTATTAAGTAAATGAAGTCGAAGGCAAGTACCATACCAGGAAACCTGTAGACAATGTCTGACAAGAGCAGGTCTAGAACACATATATGTCTGAAACTGCCCCCCCCCCCCCCCCACACACACACACAGCTAGAGAGAGAGAGAGAGAGAGAGAGAGAGAGAGAGAGAGAGAGAGAGAGAGAGAGAGAGAGAGAGAGAGAGAGAGAGAGAGAGAGAGAGAGAAAATAACAGAACAGAAGACTAAAAAGAAATAGGAGACATAAGGTTCTCTCCAGTAACTAATTCGCTTGCTTTCCTTTCCTTCGCTGTTGTTGGTATATATGTAGTAACACTATTGTTGTTATTATTTCTGTCTTTATCGATATGACTCCCCATTCTAACTTCCTATGTATGGGTTTAGATGTCCGAAATGATCTTTCTCAAGGCTACTCTGTCCTGATATTTTCTGTTTCCTTCTATGAAAATTAAGTTTCTTTGCTTTAGTGCCTTTCTTATATGTTCTTCCGACTTTCTCCGAGGTCTGCCTTTTGGTTTGTTACCTTGGGTTTTAGCATTGTATATACTGAGTTAGTTATTCTCTTATCATTCACTCTGTTTACATGCTCAAACCACCCCGAGTTGATATATTTCTATCTTAATTTTTACGCCATCTGTTCTGGTTTGACCTCTTATTGTTGTGTGGTATTGTCATTGACTATTATACAATGTACTTGTATTACAAAGCCTCATAGGTCATAACTTATAAACGTTAGTTGTCTCAACAAAACCACATTAAATCAAATCATAATGTGTAACAACAAAGATGTTGTTATTATGATTTGATTTAATGTGGGTCTTATTGGGACAAAGAACATTTGTCATGATGTCTATGAGGGTCACTTTGTACTACAAGTATATATATTGCTGAACATTCAAAATGTACCTGCGTTTTGTAAAGTCATGTTGTGTCCTGTTGTGACGAAGATTCGTTTCGTTAAGACGAATATATTTATTATTTTCTGAATCCACTACAATAAAACGGGAGGAAAAAGGGGTGAGGGGGGGGGAGAGGATAGTTGTTTGTTTTGTTGAAGTGGCTTCAGGTGGTCATTTACACATGTATATGACATGCCCATGATCCATGACATGCTTAATGGGTCTATTCTAATATAAAACGTATAAGATATATGTGATAAATATTCATAGCGTATGTGTAAACTTGTGATTGAGATCCTCAAATGGTTAAAATAGAAAAAGACATCGAAAAAAGTCTTGTTGACTCATTTCAAGCCCTAGCAGGAAGATAAATGCATTGTCAATTACTCTTTCGAATCGCAACGTTAGTGGGTCAATGAACTCGAGATCAAAAACAAAGGTCGACAGAGAAGTAAACCTTTAAGAATTATCTCTGTAAAAAGTCTTCATAGATGACTAAAAACAAAGAATACGTAAACAATAACAAACGCCGTTATGATCTTGTTGAAAAGCAGCAGAGACTACCAATCTCAAGACTGTAACAGCCGGACCAATCAAAGCAAACCAACTTGCCGGTAAAGCTTATGGTTATAAATAGCAGACGATGGTCAGTCTCGGATGAGAAGAGTAAAAATCGTTTGAATAATAGAAGGCACGTGCAAAAATCGATTGGCCAATAGGGATTACGCCGCCAGGACAGGACAACGGGCCTAAGGGTTGAAGGTCCGTATATTTGGCTACATTGCTAGTCGATAGTCGAACTTTGCGACAGTTCTTTCGGCCTGTGCAGTGAGGCCATCTTCAGACAATTAATGGAACACGTAAACAACAATAGTAGAAGTGTAACTTAATCCATGTAGAGATAAACATCTTATTACATTCGTTTCTTTTAGGAGGACTGCGAAAACTAACGCATCGTCATGGTGTACAACATGCACACACACTATACAGTCACGCATGTTGTCAATATACACACATACGTGTACGTATACATGTTGTGTAACTTAGTTGGACAGACAGATCAAAGACATATTTTATATATAATAAAAGATAAAACACCAAAGGAAACACAGTGGAGTGAAGTCAATAGTGATAAACCACGAGAAGGGAACAACTGCAGCAAAGAGGATGTAACGGTTAGGTATAATATACAGAGATAAAGATCCTTATCAATTAAATTTCCTTCAATCTTATACTGTCTTGTTCATGAAAATGCATTATAAACTTTTTTTAAACCAACAAAAAAAACAATGTTTCTAAAAATTGGAAGGCAGCATTATAGCTCCGAAAGCAGGGAGCAGGGCCCTAGCATCCATGGTATAATAAATATAATATGTTACCCACGTTATGTGTCAAATCGCAAGGAGTAGAGAACAAGCTAACCAATGTTCAGTAACCTTTAGTCAATACTTCCAAATGATTACAAGAAAGTACAATGCAATTATGTCGAAAGTCGTGAAACGATGGGGTTTGATATTATAATCAGAATTTATCAAGAAAAAGAAGAAGAAAAAGAAAGAGAGAGAGAGAGAGAGAGAGAGAGAGAGAGAGAGAGAGAGAGAGAGAGAGAGAGAGAGAAGAGGATAGAGATCTAAGATAATAGAGATAGAAGAGATAGAGATAGAGAGAGAGATAGAGAGAGAGAGAGAGAGAGAGAGAGAGAGAGAGAGAGAGAGAGAGAGAGATAAAACATAGAGGTGACTTGAGAACTATAGAGCATGAATGCAAGATTGTGGCCATGGAGCAAGTTACATAATAGTGATGTGCTATCGGCACTCACAGCGTGCTTGACAAGAACAAAGTGTTACTTGAGAGGGTGAGACAAATTGTCAAGCATGATCACTGTGAAAAATAATGTTCACTAGCACAATGTCATGTATTTTACAAATTTCTTTCATCCATGGGGACATAAAATACAATGACTTAAAATGATGCATATTCAACATTATTTTCACAAACATATCTTGAGGGAATTATTGACAAGAATTTTTTTTTAACAGTATTACAATTATATATCTTTTATATTAGGATATATGTTGATGTGTTTACAAGTGTACAAGTGCACTGGTCACTGAATGGAGAATGCCAAAAACTGTTTTTCGATTTGGTTAAACATGGACAATAATACACGGTCATAATGAAAAAGAAACAGAGATGCACTAAATTTATAACATATATATTGTGAAATGATAGAAGGGAAACCTTTCTCTTCCTGTCCCTCCTCAGGTCACCATGGTGGACAGGGTTTACTTCAAAGAAACAAACTCTCACTCTCTCTCTCTTCTGAGATCACCGCCATGGTGGACAGGATTCATTTCATAGAAATCTCTATCCCTCACCTTACAAACACACACATACACAAAAAACAATTGCAAACATGACAGCTTTTCACAAAAGGTAATGAATGTGAAAAGGAAAGGACCGTTATTTATAATTATGTCCAATGATCATTATATTTATATATTTAAAAAAATAATATATTAAATGTTTATAAGAAAGTATTGGCAGTGCATCATTATTTATGACTGATAAACCATGCCAGTGACCAGAAGTAGTGCAATAAATATAAACAATTATATTCATTATTACAATGCAAATGAGATTCCTATAAAGTCTTATTAACTGGCAAGTTTAAAAAAATGAAAATGAATAATAAATGTTTAGCCTGATTGCTTCTAACTAAAAAGAAAATCAAAAGACGAACCTCAGCAAACTATGAGATTTGTATCATGATGATAATGTAAATAAATACAGTTCAGAAGCTAATAGTTAAATCCTCTCATTTTTTGTAGTCTCTCACTTCTATAGTTAGAAATTTTAAACTTCTTAGATAGGAACTTCTGGAAACCACTTCTTACATCCCTTGCAAATACAGTAGTATTTAGAAACTCTGACAGATGTGCTTTTAACCATCCAATCCCTATTTAAAATAATGTAATAAAACAATTTAAATTTATATAAAGTTGTTTTCATGAATGAAAGTCAAAGACACAACGACAAGGTGATTCTCTTGAAAAAAGCCGAACATGTTCTTATATATTATATATTACTCTATATTTTTTTACTTAGTGGTGATGCTATACTAATTTGCTTTTATACTGTGACGATCATTCATTTTGAAGGTAAACAGCAAAACCATAATACAAAGTACACATTTCTTACATCTGTTTCAAAATGTTTTTTCAATCATGTTCCTTGTTTTTTAAAGTGAACTAAAAAAAAACAAACTACTAACAATCTTGTTTTCAGTCTGATTCATTCAATCATCAATTTTTATATATATGACCTTTCTTGTGTCATGAAATGGGTGACAATTAATAAAAGAATACCAGTATTTTCCATGGTGACTTATTTTCATGTGTTGAACTGCATCACACTGACACTGATTTAAAGAGTTTTCACGGTGTACAATACATCAACATAACAGAAAAGTTAATGATATGCTGCTTGTTACTACTGTATGCTCTTTGACAAAGAACACAGCCACCAAGCATTTAAGATATAAAGCAGTGATAAGATAGTCTTACAGTAATTAAAAGCCTGTGTAAAAAACATAATTATAAATATATGAAAATTAATCTAAAAAAAAATAAATGAGAAAAACGACAGAATGAACGATAAAGATACTCACGAGCACTTGTTCAAGGCGTTGATTGATTTCAAAATCAGGCATTGATGTAAGATCAACCCTGTCTGTGAATGGATCACCATTGAAACCATGGTCATCCAATGATGGGACTTTAGCTGAAGATCCCGACGTACTCTTGTTTTTGGTCTTGCCTCCGATTTTGAAGGTGCCTCCAACTTTATCCAACTTGAAGATAATAAAACATCATCATGTTACATACTATCATTAAAGGCCTTACTATAGAGAAAAAATGGGCTTTTAAAATTATAATAAAGTATGTTTTTTTTTAACTTTAAAATTTGTCGAACAGGTTTTGAGGTTTCTACTTCAATGTAACCAAAAGTCTGCATTGAAATGCCTAGCAAATCAAATGACGGTAAAATATGTTATCTTTACATTATTATTAACATAGTAGTTAAAATGTTTGTGTGTGAACGTTTATTTTTTCAATCATAAAAAAATACTTAAATTCATGAACCTATGGCAACAAAGAGTGAGACAATCCACTTACAAAACTGTTTCTGTTTTTATCCTTGTCTTTTTATCCATGATGATGTATTTTTCACAGTACTCTTATTCCACAGAAAGAACATAAAAAATAATTATGCCATAAATCCGAATGAATTAAAACCCTCGGTATACATCCACAGAATTGTCACTTCTTGTATTGTAAGCCATCTACTGAAAAATGCTGCTCATTTTGCACAACTGTATCCAAGAAAACCAAATTATGAAAAATGTTTTTACAATATGACCCAAATTCTCAATAAAATAAGAGAAAAACTAATATAAAAGGACAATTTCTAAGAAGAGAAGGGGGCTGAAATATCTTTTATTAATTCATAAAATTTATTTATTAAATGTATCCCTGCTACCTAAAACGCATCCATATATTCATCCCAAGCTAGTGTAAAATTCAAAACTACAACCCCAGATTTTGGAAGAAAGATTGCACATACTAGCAGTTTACTAAACACTCAGTTGATAACTTTAATGCATGAATAAGATTTAATTCGAATTTTAGTAAGTTTGATAGCTCTCACGCCCATACTTTGTTCTTGTTTTTATTTCCTCCAGAAAGTTTACAGCTACAACGCTTCTTTTAAAATATATTTGAAATCTATCATGGTTTCAGAAAACGTTAGAAAATTATTTGAAATCAAATATCTGTCGTCCTGAATGTGCCCAATGCTGACACTATGGTCATACTGCCCACAATAACATCCATAAAAATAATATATTATAAAAGATTTTGTTGATAACAATCAAATTGAAAGCAAACTAGATTTTTTTTCAGATTGGAGTAAAAATAAATTCTAGTAGATTTGATCTACTGTTGACAAACATTAAGCTGATTTTCTCTTTTTGTTTTTGTACTGGTTATTATAATACACTAAATCTAGATGCTCTATATTATACTACATTGTTTTTAATAGTTACTACCAATGTCTTTCAGGGGTTAGAACTCTAGGCTAATTTAAACTTAGAAAAGTGTGTTTTAATTCATTAATATTTTACACTAAATAAATAATATTCATTTATTAAAAGTTGCAGAAGTCTCAAGACCTGCAATGCCATCCATGCAGTGTTCTGGAAGCAAAGAACTAAACAGCCACTCAGAAAGTTGAAAGCACACCTGAGAAACAAATATCTAGATCTATGTATGAGTTTATGGATAGAGAAACCTACTTTCTCTCAAAACATGAGTTATTTTTATATCTTTATTGCATATTGTAACACCATTTATTTAAAAACTAAGCAACTACTAACTTACTAGAGTGAAGTCCCTCCCACTCGCACACTAACGGTCGGAAGGGGCATGTCTTTCTCACCACTCTTGTAACTGAAGCTCTTTGTGCTTGATCCTGAATTTGAAACCAGTTACTCAAAAGTTATCTTTTCCTGAGCGAGGTTAGCGTGTCGAGCCCATTGTGTGATTGACATTCGCACTCAAAATGACGACCGTTATGGTTCCCCCATCTCGCACAGCAAACTTGAGAGTTGCCTGAAGTCGCACAACCTGTGCTCCGGCATAGTTAAATATGATTTCCCAGTCTCAAAATGCACTGTAAATGATTCCCATAATATAATCAAATCCAAAGTTTTGATACAATTTAGCTCAGTTAAAAAGCTTTGAGAGTTGTTTCATTGCTAACAATGGCTAACTCACCCTCAAAACAGTTCTGTAACCTATCACAATTAATTTACTCACAATTAATTTACTCACAATTAATTTACTCTATGTCACACAGCTACGCCAGAGTTACCCACTCAGATATCTAGAACCTAGAAGCTAGATCTTCTGATGTTATAATATCGATGAGCATTCAGACATCTGATAAAACAGAAGAGCTGAGAAACAAATGTTGGATATAAAAGTCATGATTTTATTTATGATAATATTTAACAACTACAAACATGTTATTTCTCAATCTCATTCATGCTCATCCCCAAAACTTGCATCCCTTCAGACAACCTAGAAACCACCTAGCCAAATTCAAAATTCACTGTCTTTCTCACCAACTCAGAATATTTATATTCTTTAGGTAGATTTTATAGTTGAAGTCATTTCTGAAAGTGAAAGATTTATTAGTTTTGTTACTCAAAAATTAAAAATTCTTTCTCTTCTCAAAACGTAGTTTAAAAATTTAGTCAGCAATTAACTACTCAATTTACCAAATATGAGGAGTTGGGTGCTGTGCGACTAGTGGCACTCCTATAGAAAACTGATCCCCCTTTCGCACAGTCCCATAAACAGCATAATAGCTACGAACACGCGGCATTCCAAGGCATAGTTAAATTGAAGTGGATTTCCCAGTCACACTCAACAACAAAATTTAGAATTAATAATTCCATATCACTAAGTAAAGTTCAGGTCCCACTAGCGAAAATAAAAATGGCGGATATTCTTACTTTCTTCTCGATTCGCGAAGATTTTCTTGTAAAAATATAGCAGATGAGGACGTATCGTCTCAAAAATAGGTAGGAAGCGAAGGGAAGGATAACTGTGTATGTGCGATACGTGGTGGCGGGGAAAACAGCATAATTTCGGTAAAAATCGACGCGAAAGCACGAAGTGTGCGAGAGATGGGCGTGTGCGAGTACTGGCGACTTGACTCTAGATATCTAGAACTAGAAGCTAGATCTTCATCTAAGTTATAATAATGACCATTACAGATCTGATCTACACAATATTTAGAATTAGAATCTAGATCTAGATCCCGTCTTATCTGAGCTAGAATCATGATAAGAATCGGAATTTAGATCTAGATATTAGGTACAATTCTTTATTTCAACATAATTTGCCAATAAACTTATGGATTCTTTTTGAGACCTGATTTTACGGTTTATCCCAATCCGTGTTAGTTGAACGCTATTTAAATGATGCCAAAATATAGTTCTAGATCTATATAGATCTACATATGGATCTATTATTGTGATAACTATTTTATTTATGTCTAGAAGCTCGCTGTAGATCTAGATCTCGATATCCAAATGTAACGTCTTGAATCTAACAATAGATTTCTATTGGCAAATGGCAAGCGAACCATGAAACTCTTGGCAAAGCATGAACAGTCGATCCGATAGATTTGTATTAAGGCAGAAGTTTACCATAAAGAAAGACACACAGACTAAACGTATTTTAAGAATAATCTGTCGGAATGGAAGGTTCTAACATCGTGTCCAACCTAACAAGGAAACCTCCGAAAACTGCAGTCACAGTGAGTACTTTTACTTCCCAGTTTCAGTCATCAACATCCGCCATTTACAGTAGCAGGTCGGAGGTCAGTATTTGAGCCAATGGAAAGGACTCAGTCAGAGGGAGAATGTTTAGGCCTCGCCAGGCCTACGAGTCCCAGGCCAAAGCAGCACCGGAAACGTCAAACGGTATTGCGGCCTGTGAACGGGAATCGGGAAGGGCGGCAGGCGGCATGTTTTCGACATCGTTGCCAGATCTGCTTTGGTATCATCTCCGACAAGACATAAGAAAGGCTGATTCGTTATCATTGTATTATGCCTGTGTCTCTCAGTAACCTACTTGTTTGTGCGTGCCATTATATCCTCCTATCAATTGTATCTTGTCCAACTAGCAATCAAACAAACCCGATAGCATACCCCTCTGTATATATCATATACACTATAATAATTAATTGAAATTGGCGGTGGGGTTGGGGAGGTGATAGCTGTATAACAGTACTGTACCGAGTAACATACTTATTCTTACGATTATGCATGGCATCTTTCTTCAAACCGAGCTGCACAGCCCTTCGGATTAGTTATAATTAATACACATCCAAAAATATGGTACTTTTAATATCAGCAGTGGATAGCGAAACAACAGTGGCAGCAACTGCAACTTTTAGATTCAGATGATCAACTGAGAGTTTCAGCAAGCACTTGGATGCGACACATAAGTAAAAGAATGGTGCGCCAACCTCGCCCCCTCTCTCTCTCTCCCTATTAATATCATATCGATATAAATAGATAAGTACAGAGCATTGTCCATCGTGAGTTAACATCATATTATGCAAACCTGAACAATGACAATGTTTAAGTCTAGGAGAGACATCTTCAAAAAGTGACAACTTTGTGAAAATATACATCGTTCAAAGGAAAGAAACATTATGATTGATTGTCATTAGACATCGGAATGAAATCGTAATTCTTAACATTTAGGGAACTGTTTTTCCCCCAACAAGTTACTGTCGTACCCCAAGAAGCTTCTTCATCGTTCTGGATCTCTTCATGGTTTTGTCGAGGGTGTATAGAATTGAAAATAGACTGTTATCACTCTGTCTCTCAAATCCTAGCAGCTGGCTGAAACTGAAACAAGATAAGGACAGAAGATTCGGGATGCTCAAAATGATCACAACAAGTTTCATTGAATTGATTTCAACGTCATTCATTTGTTTCTTTTGAAATTGTCTTATATTGATGAGCTTTAACAATGTTTTCATGGTCTTCCTTCCATTCTCATGTAATTACAATATTTCTGATGATATGGTAAATTCATATTGCCCGAATTGGGCTGATTTTGAGGAAATAACTGTCTATCTCATCTAAGCAGCTGGCAAAATATGATGTCTGACGTCATCTTAGGAATTTCGCTATACGTATACGCTTAATTTTAAGTCAACTACATGTATTTCACTAAGTTTTCCTGCTTGCAGTCCACGCGTCAATGCTAGTATGAAAATCAAAAGACGACGAAAAAGTGAAACGTATACACTACGAGCACAGTACCGGTGAAGACTGATTGCTCTCCCCTATCAGTTCACTCTTCTTCCATTTGCGTCAACACAAACATCATGGCTGCTGCCGAGTTAGCAAGGCAGGGGTGGTGAGTTTCTCTTCATGATTATTCGTTAAAATAATAATTGATAACAAAAACAGTATTGTCCCAAGTGAAATGAAATAAGAAATACGAGTTATGCAGGTTAAGAGTCGTTACAATTTATTATTTACACCTCCATCTGTTTTTCTATTAAACTAAAGTCTGGAGCTATCTCTTGCTCCAGCTCGGATTTAGAGATCTAGATCTACATTTACTAACCAATCTAGATCTAGACTTACTAGCGACTAGAGAATCTAGATAAATCATCTAGCTCGATATAGAAGCTAGACGTAGAGCTAGCAATGTAGAGATAGTTGTGATGAAAGGACAAAAAATACACTGTGTACTGTGTAATTTGGGCCAAGAACAAGATATAAGACGAGAGCTAGATCTAAGATCTATATAGATCTATACTTAACCCTGTGAAGGCTGACTGGTAAATGCTGGTTTGTTACAGCACTCTGTTGCGACTCACATCCGGGATTTAGTGGAGCCTACTACAAAGCTCTCAGTGTGATGCCGGCATTTGCCGGGACGGAAGGACGGGGCAAGAAGGGCCTGAATATTCATCTTTGTTATCCTCTCTTACTGTCTCTTTTACGCTCATCCTCTTTTAAAATAATGCTTTCTGATTGGTTAACTATTTAGTAACAGGAAAAAGGATGTGTTCAGGCTCATAAGCTTACGTCCAAAAAGCCTCCGGTTGAGGCTATTTCTAAAGGTGTGTCCATCATTATCTTTGCCTTGGACAACTGGTAGTAACGATGCTAACACCAACAGCTGTACTATGCTGCATAAAATAGGTGTGTTTTACAACTTTCATTTATTGGTCACCCCTCTTGTAAAATGGAATGATCCTACTAGGACAAATCCATCGCCAGAGGGGTGTAAATGTGAGCTTGTCTGTTTTGAGATTGTGTGTGATTGAGCTGATAATAAGAATTTGTGTTTGCACAGATACATAATTGGTCTTGTCTCCTACTAAATTGAAAAAAATGGAATCATCCATGGTTGCCATGCAACTGAATTCAATAGATTGGTGATGGCCTGGTCAGAAATCACACTTTCCCGTGAACTCCTAAAACTTCGTGGGCAGCCTCTTGCTGCGGCGATGACTGTCAGCTAGCCAACTAGCATGTGGCAGCCATTGCGCTGGCTGCTAGAGCCGCTTTTCTAGTATTAAATAAAGCTAGATCTAGTGTAAATTACTGTACATCTGCTTTTTTTTTTTTTCTCTCCATGATTTAGTAATTTAGATCTAAATTTATGTCTACACGAATAGATTATATCTAGGTCTATATATATCTAGGTGTTCCTTAAGATCTGATGTCCCGTTTGACCCAGAAATTGTTTTTTTCAAAATTTCGTAAGTTAGGGATGAAGTGAAAAAGGTACGGGGGTTCAGGGAGTGGGTGTCTCCCCCTGATTATTCAAGAACCTATTCAGGGGGGGTGTTCAGAGATAGAATAGATAGATATATATACATTAATACTCAATAGAACACTTCTTAAATAACTGAAAGTTAACACTATTTGGTATAGGAATCATACACCAACTAGGCATTCATTCTGGGTCAAAGTAAAAAGGATATCACATCTTAATACCTGTGGCCCGTCGACCGCCTTTTCTGTCCTTCCCTAACAAACCGTGTAGCGTGAAGGCCAACTATATCCGTCTTCCTCCTGCAAACAGTACCGTGCGAAGGCCAGATATTTCTGTGTGGCTTGGGGTGCCCTCAAAATTCTTTTTTCATTATATTTCCACTGAATTCAAATTTGCTTAAAACTAACTTTCTGATTGGTCAGACAATCATATTAAAACTGATGCTTGCTTCAAGGATTAGTGAATCTTAGTAGAGTACAAGTAGATAGGAGGTGCTAGGTTTCAAAGTGCGAAGAATAAACCCTTCTGTTACAGAGAACGAAAGGATTTTTTATTGAATTGAATGGCCTTGACCACCCCTTTGCACACTTAAATGGTATCTTCTGTAAATAGTGTGGGGTTTTGTGTTATTAATGCTACAAAGAGACAATGTGTTGCAATTGAGACGTGATAGTAGAGGAAGCATTATAGGGGCTATTCCTACGCAATTTACCACAGCTGCCAATCGTATTTTGCTCTTCATTTATCATGGCTTTAGGGTAGCTCTGTCAGACTTGACAGAGCTACATGGCTTATTATCAGAATATATAGGTTTCACATCTAAACATCATAAGTTATTAAGTTGTGTGGATTTTTAATCCATATCACAGAAAAAAAAACATGAACCGTCTGGGCAAAGTGAATCACACACACACAGTGTGTGGGTGTGGTAAAATGGGTAGCTCCATGCGGTTTTAAGCTAGATCTAAAGTCAACTAAACTAACACAAATTCGACCATTTAAGACCTTAATGCTCTGTGTCTGACCTATGATGTAAATTTTGTTCACATCGTTTTCCAATTTATTTTTGGTTTAACTTTTAAGTTACTGCTAGAACACTTGAATATGATCTCTGCACTTTGTGCTGTAACTTTGAAGCATATATATCTAAACCCGTAGAAAAGCTAGACATGTTTTTGTATAAGTCACATGACTAATAACACCAATTTGACGAACGTAACATCAATTCAACCACCTCATAACAGGAATTTGACCATTTAATCTTAAGCGACATCAAGACATGCAAACATTTAAAAATCAAGTAAATGACAAACAGCACAGTTTAAGCTTTATATATTTTAAGATGGAACAACTCAAAAAAGAAATTAGCAGTCACTTTGACAATAAAAAAATGAAAGGGGGTGGGCCCCCTTACTCCTTCTCAAGGGTGCTTCTGGGCACTTTAAATGTCTTATTCAGCCCCATCGAAATGGATATAACAGCATTGTGTACTTTTTACAAATCGCCAGGATTGAAGCCGGTGCCATACTTTTCATGGTGACCATGATGAAATGGTCGAATTTGCGTTAAGGGATAAGATTTACTAATAGCAATTGACACATTGCCAAAATATCACGTGGCTTTGGAGAAAAATTGTAATATAAGTTTCCCTGACCCTATGAGATCACATGACTAGAATTAGGTCACAGCTTAAAAATAGGGATACTTCTCACCTGGTTCGATTTAAGCTTGATAAGCGTTGGATAAAACAAAGTTTGACCGCTTCCAGTGTTGAAAATGACTGGCAGATAGTATGACTATTACTCATGATGGACACTTCTGACAACATTGTATGCATAAATGTGAAAATATTTTTAAAAATAGGTTAAGATGATCTAATTTTTGTTAATTGACTCTAGATCTAGCTGCTAGATCAAATTACAATCCATTCATTTAATGCTCTCTTTTAATATAATTTCCTATTGCCTTATACCCATTCATACAGTACCTCATACACTCACACTGAGAGTCATACATAGAGAGCTATGAATTATGTAGACTTATAGTCAGTATTGTCTGATCAATCATGATTGGAGTGATTTTTATGTTTAATTAGTTCTCTCATGAATATGCCATTTCCTAGCTGCAGAAATCTAGATTGTTCTTATTGAAAGTTATGGGTCGTATGTGGACCTTGCAGTCTGAGTTTTGTTTGCTTGCTTTTTGCTTTCTCGCTGTTGCAAATTCAGAGCAAATCTTATGGAAAACCTTTAACATTAACATTAGAATGAGAATTATCAACAATCAATGTTTTTAAAAATAATACTGCATCTGGTCTCATATAACAGCAGGCAGGAAACTATCTCTATATCCAGTCATTAGCTTTGGTTGAAATATATCTATATGAAATTATGTGCACTTTCTTCCTTTTAAACCATTCACCTATTTGTCTCAAATAATAGTCAAAACTTGCATCTGTTATTTGGGTTAGTTTTGCTTTGTTTTTATATGATTTTCACAATGTAAAGCAATCAATATCAAAGGAAAGCTATAATGAAAGAAGCATGAAAAAATGCCCACCGACTGAGAAGACGGTAAAACCTTGGTCTTGTGAAGAGATAGAGGTCAGTCAAGAAGAAGAGTTGGGAGTTGGACTCTGTTCAGTTGATGGCATTGGGTTTTGAGTTTCTTAGCAAGAAATGTATACGTTTGTAGATTGTCTGCAAATCACCCAAAAAAGCACAGGATAGCTTACCTTACCTGTTTGTCACTTCAGTTTGCTCGATTATATAAATTTATAGACATTTTATAAAGTTGAAGTTAGCCATTGACGAGAAATCTCAGAGGGTGGCTAAAATAATCAGAAAATTTGCGCTGAAGACAGCTCAGTCTGATAAGTAGTTAAAGATATACTGATAACATATAATATATATAAATTTATCTTTGCATTTTGTCTGTCATTTAAAGTAATGATACCTTCGTGTCTGATCAGGATTGTGAGCATTTGGCAGGGGTTACTGGTAGGTCCTGCTTCTTTTTTTCACTCTTTCTTTCATTTTGCTGTTTCCTCATTGAACTTTTGAGATACCTGCATATGGAGCATACAGTAGATTTCAATGAAACAAACTGATCAGATCTTCAAAAGCTTTTTTATATAAAGGTCCAATTTGTGGTGTTGGCTAGGCTGCTTCAAAGTTTGTCATTTGATAGAAATATTTTTATAGTTTTATTTTTTCATGAAACATAACTCTTTCCGCCTGGAATTAAAAACCCAGTCTCGCCGGAATTAACTTTTTGTAGCAGTAGAAATTTCTACCTGAGTGTCTCAAAATGACCATAAATATATTAAGATAAGCAACAAGTCAAGATATTTGGTATCAAATTGAAGGGAATACATTTTTATCATTTTGAATGTGATTAGGTGATTCGCATACTTTAAGAAATATTATCCAAACAAAAAATCCTTTACCTTCAGCTTTATTCTCATCAGATTTCTTCAAAATGTTGATTAATGTAATCCAAATGGTTATCATAAAGGAATAAATCCAATTAGTTCTCGTTCGAAATATAACATGTGGGCATTTGCGTGATAAATCTTCCTTGTGTGAATATTTTAAATTTTCAACCTTTTCAAGATTCACACCGACATTGCCTTTAGGTTGACCTATAAAGTGAGCATTTGACTCACCATCATGTGAAGTGACCAAATCTTTTCAATTCTTATTATATAGATCTAGATCTATCTCTTCTTGTAGCACTCAGATTTGGTACGGGGGTGTCTGGATTTAGATTTAGATCAACGCCTTTGACAAAGTAAAAACGAAAGTGGAACGGAACAAGAGAGTCTAAGAAGTGACTCAAGGCTATCTCGAAAGAAAATTAGGTCCTAGTTATAGATAGACAGCTCTTAAAAAATACCAATGAAAGGTAGGAAAAGGAATTGACGACTGGCTCATACTTCCTGCAGAATTAGAGGATCGCATCGAACATTGAGCCGTTAAATATGGTATCTTCATGGGTACAACTTAGTCATCACAACTGTAAAATATATTGATTTAGAGGATCACATTTTATACGCATATTTACAGGTATCAATATTTGGAAATTTAAGAATGTTGAATGTACACATGTTACTATTATAGTTTTATGTGATATAGTATAAAAGGTCAAATTAATTCACAAGATGAAAAGACAAAAGGCAGATGTTTAGATAAAAAAAGCAATGTGATTTAGGCACACACTTTTCACTGAAATTTAAATTTTGGCGGAATTAGTATCTTCACGTTCTATTTTATTACTTCACTAAGAAAAATACGTAGATACTAACCCAACAATATTATAGAGCACGTTTAAAAGCATACTTTTTATTCATTAATCTTTTTTTCCAAACCGCCTAATTGGTAAGTTTTGAAAGGGATTTTCTCCTCTTGCTTTTGAACGTAGAATCACTTCATCGAAATATATCCTGAACACATGGTTTTAGTTTATAAATAGTCACAAATGCATCATTTTCTCATTGTCCGTTGTTCATGAGATCACATGATGTAAATCCACGAGCTTCAGTGGTCGAGGCTCTGTACTTTCATTTTTGACATGCACATCAATCTACTTTCGTTGTAAACAAGACATTCAATTCTGTGATTTGAAACTCTCATGTGTCGGTAACAACAGTGATTCTACAAAGATTTATCTAGATCTAAACATCCTTTTGATTTTTGATTCATTATGGTTCGACAAAGGTAATGGCACAAACGGTTCAGTTAACTAATGCTAGGAAGTTGGAAGAAGCGAAAAATAGGTGGATGTGGGGGTAGAAACAGCCATGCTAGCTCATCATTATCATTGACATTGACAGCAACAGCTGATATCATCAACCCTGACAAGGAGTTTGGTCAAAGTACAGGTCTACATATACCCACTCTGAGCCTATTCCAGGCCCTAGCACTCGAGCATGTCAGTCATTGACACCCAGATTTAGTCAATCAGACGATTACACAGGGTGAAGTAAATTTTTTAAAACTATTGAATGCACCACATGCTAACAGAGTCCAGTGCAGAACAGTAGCTCATATTTCACAAATGGAGAGCCTTATCAAAAGCTTTCCTTACCTAAGTGTCAGTCAAAACATAGCCTGACACCATCAGTAACTGATAAAAAAGGACTTGCAATCCATTTTTCTACTTTTATGATGTATGTTAGGGCATTGTGACTACTTGGTGGACCAGTGAGGAAAGGATATAAGGACATTTACTGTCAACACTGCTGCTGTGTATGCAAATCTGCAATGGATTTTTTTGCTACAGGACTGAGGAACTTTTTGTGAGCCTGGGCTTCACCATTCATCTTTTCAAGACATTGCAAATGAATATTATGACATGAATGTTGATCTGAGAACACACCTATATCAGCGAGTCAAAATTCAAGATAACAGCTGTTTATCCTGGTTTCCTTGCAATAGAGCATATTAACTTAATCTTTCCAATCCATGCTTTCCTTTTCTTATTGTTGTTGTATCAGTACACATATTTTCTGAATTCTTATGAAAACTTGAATTTTAAGAATTTCACCACTGTGCTTTAATAAAAAAAATTTGGCACAATGTTTTAATGTTTACATTAATAGGTATTATGTGAAGCTATTTGTTAATTTGTAAGGCTGCAACCTATTTTCTTTTACTGTACATATCTATTCCACAGGCACTTGACAGATGATGGGGTCGCAATATGCTCTGAAGCTGCTGGTTCAAGCAATGCTGAAAATATCATCAAGCAATCTCTCAATGTATGCTTTCTGTTCCATGTGATGATGGGGGAGTGTTGTTACAAAAATTATTCTTTGTAATGCCCTGAAAACTGTGATAAGAATTTCAGCTTCAAGGATATAGATGTTGACATGTTAGGGCGGGGCGGGGGGATGTGAGTATGGGACCAAATGTTTTGTATTATATTTGGCACACAGGTTCCTCTTGTCAATGTTAATGAAGGATGTAGTTTTTTTATATCTTGTATACTTTTTTAGAAATTATTTGTTTTTGTAATAAAAATTCATGATATATATTATTTTTAAAAATTCATTAAAACAAAACTATCCAAAATATTAAAAATACCGACGTCCTCTTCAGATATTGAATGGAAAAAACGATTTGCACAGGATTTGAGTGACTTTACTCATAACTAAGGGAGCAGATAGAATTTGAAAATTTGGTCAAAATCCAAGATGGTGGCTGCAGTTTCTATGGCAACCAAGCAAACCTATGGCAAACTTTTCAATGATATAGGATGACTGTATTTTGACATTTACTCATGTACATACTAAAAGCAAAAACCCAAACTCAAAAGCAAAAAGAATCACTTCAGTTTAAGCTTTTATCCTATATGAATATTATATAATCCACTCTTGTCTCCTTGTAGGTTTTTTAGTGTGAAAAGTTTATTCAATAATTAACTGCATGTTTTATCAATTTTTTGTGTGAGTAGAAATCAAATCTGATTTCAATTCTATTTCTTTGACTTTCAGTCTGATCTGAGAGACATTGGTTCAAAATGGTTGAATGAAGACATCAATAGAGGAAGCTCGATTATGTAAGTTTTGTTACTTTTGATTTAAAAATAACAAACCCCATGATTGTATTAGTCTGTTTAGACTGAACATTTTCTTTTTTTATTGTTTCTATCACAGCTTTGGAGCTTCTTTATCGTGTAGGTATGTTCACTCCTTAAAATGCAACATAACAATATTTAATGTTGATTCTTGTTCTCTGAATATCACAACAATAGGTGGAGGGACCTTCAGTCTTGCAGTTGGTCAAGTTACGAGTTGTAACAGCTCCAAAGGATAATGAAGAATCTCAAGCTGCTCCAAAACTGTGTCGCCTGTCTCTGACTGATGGTCACATATCGTGCTCTGCAGTGACTCTAGAGACTGTCAAGGGCATTGGGTAGGCAAATTATTGTAGCATGTTCATATTGTATATGGTGCGATTTAATTAAACAATGTGGACAGTGTGTTTGAGCCACATTGTGAGGCGTACATCAGGTTTTAAAATAAATGTAATATACATCAATGGTTGTACGTTATCTTGTTGAGGGCAAAATATTTTGTTTCATCTTTTCTTTGTAAGTCACAGATCCTTGTATCCAGTATTTTTCATTTTTGTGACTGTAATATTGATTTGATTGAAATGCCGAAATAAAACGTACATGGCTAACTTTTTCTCCAATTCATTTGATTATTCTTCAATGACATCAGTATTGATTGTATTGATAGTCTTTAACTTCTTTTTTCAGGCCGAATACACCACCTGGTTCAAAAGTTCTTCTTTTTGGCACAGTTGAGGTAGAAACAAACTTTTTACTTCTGTCGAGTAAAAATATAAGACTTTTGGGTGGAAGAGTTGATAAAATAGCAGAAGCCTGGGAACTAAAAAAGGTAGGTTAATGGTAGTCTTAACCCTAAAATTTAATATTATTCTTTTCAAATATAGTTTAATTATTCACTTTATATTTTACAAGCTTCCTGGAGTTTGGAAATCTTATTTGAAGATTATCTCTTATAGAAATATTTTTAGATTCAAGAAAGAAAAACAGTTGTTACTGTATACAACCTGTATCACTTTGCTAATCTTTATTCTTAGGTCCCCTAATGCTAATATTATGACCCACGCATAGTGATTTAAACTTCTAATCTATTTTCATCGCTATTATCTTTTAAAAGTTTAAAAGACATATTTGTTACTGTTGATAATTTGACATTATGACATGTATGACTACTTACACATACTACATTAAGATTGATTAGATAGATGGGTTTTTTTTTCTAAAGTCTTGCAAATGTTTTCGTTCAAGGCTTACTTTTTGTCCGAAGAGCAATTCCTACTGTAACAAATATTAGACAGGAAATAATTTTTAGGGAGATTTTTTCTTCCAATGGCAGCTTGCATGCTATTCAAAACTCTGCATAAACAAAGGACTTGTTCATAATTGCACAAATGAATGAGTTCAGAGGCATGATGAAAAAGAAATTAATGATCCTAGCATCATGACTTCTCAACTTAAATGAAAAGATTCTTTAAAAAAAAGAGTGATTGTTTTTATTAGAAATATAGACAAAGCATTGAAATTGAAATAAATTCTTACTACCAATTCTTTCATAAGAGCCTTTAGTTCATATTTGGGGTATCCTATACGACTGTGTACCATGCCCTCAGTATGCTTCATGATAAATTCACATCTCGCTAGTCCGGAAGTCTCGATAATCTGAACAGATGAGCTGGGGACAAATTTTGTCTTCTTTATTCTCTCCCAATAATCTGGAATTTCAGGATACCAGATCCAAACACCTAATTTTAGAGCAAGTTACTACAATTTAGAGCGTTTATGCTTTGATAAACTGAACATTCAACTGTTCGAGATAGTCTGACCAGTCTGTGACAGTGCATCAAAGCCACCCAATTTCACTGTGCTAATGCCATTTCAGCCATACAGCTTCATCATTTTAGTCTTTCTTCAAATTTTTCTTTCTGTCTGTCTGTCTGTCTCTGTCTGTCTGTCTCTTTCTCTCTCTCTCTCTCTCTCTCTCTCTCTCTCTCTCTCTCTCTCTCTCTCTCTCTCTCTCTCTCTCTCTCTCTCTCTCTCTCTCTGTCTCTCTCTCTCTTCTTCTTCTTCTGACGTGTTTAAGTGAGAAACCTGAAGCATAAGTAGAAGAGAGAAAGAGTGCACGAAAGAGGGAAGGAGCGAGAGATGCCGATAGATTCGATAATCAGGATGTTTCAATAATCCAGACAAATTGCTGGGAATAGAGGTGTTTGGACTATCGAGACGTGACTGTATATGTAGTTTTCAGGAGACAAGAACATAGAGCATCAATGGCTATTTGTGTTCTTGCAAATTCAAAAGTTTGTGTAATTGGTGATATTCTCTTATTAATCAGTCAATTACCAAATGTCTTACCAATGTTATACTTATCACCTTAGAGCATGAGACTGTCGCTTTATAGATAGAATAATAGACAGATTTGTTCATTTACATTTGGGCATAAATATAGTTTCAACGAGATAATTGATCCATAACCTATGGAATGTCCAGTGCCTATGGACTACCAAAGTGTATTTGACTTAGATTGTCAGTGTTTGAGTTTGATTTAAGATACGTATATGTGTATGACAGTGTTAAATTGGAAAGTATGAGAAGATTTGTTCATCTCATAATGATAATTGATTAACATGTTATATGTTATACTTCAGACCTTAGCACAGCAGTCCATTGTACGAGCAAATATCAGAGGTGAAGGTGGCCCACCGCTCTTCGTGCCTTTTGGATCTAAGCTAGCAAATGAACCCCCACCTTCAAATCGACGAGGTATACAAAAAGAGAATTAATAATTGAAAAATATTTTGAACGCATGATTTTATTTAGTTTGCAACATTTTGATATTTTGAAATAAGTAAGGTTATTCATATAATGATTCGACTTTTGAGTAGGACTTTCGTCACTATTCATAAATTAAAACTCAGTTGCGATGATTTACAACAGTTATGTAAATGATAATTTAAACAAATTAATAGAAACATATGAAACACTTTGATTGTTGTTGACAAAGGTACAAAGACTTGACTGAAGCACCAATACCTGAGTATAAGCTAAATGGAACATGTAACAAAAACTCAAACATGGTTTGGCTGATATTGCTGATAATATTTGAAATATCCTTCAAATTTCTTCCTTCAATCTGCACTCTCTCTGCCACTCTACTTCAAGAGTGTATTTACATATTGGTGCTATCTGCTCATGGAGCGTTTTGGGAGTAAAAAACATGTTGATTCTCAAACATCTAAAAATAACTTTCTCTGTTATCTCGGTAAAATACATTTAAATTCAACCATTGAAAATGACTAAAAAAGCTTTACTGCTCTATTCATGGCGATGAATATTTGCCTCAACTGTTTTTCTCAAAGAAGTTGTCAAATACGCCATGCATGAACGGATAGCGACTGCTAGCGATGATATGTACACGTAACAATTTCTTAGAGTAATCGGTTAAGGTTTTGCTTGCTAGTAAATGCTTCACAATAACGTATATATGCTTCACCAAGACATCTGTGAAAGTTAATTTCAGTAGGTATTCATATTACAGCCTTAGATTTTATTCTCAGTGCCTCCACAAGTATATTATATCCATTTCGCCTCTTTTCCATGCAGACAATTTTAAATCTCTTGGAAAGGATAAAGAGAAGAAGAATGTGGAAGAGAACAGCGAGTTTCAACAACAACGTCAGCGACAATCAAAGAGGCCCTTCAGGCAAAATCTAATAGTGGAGGGGTCAAAACTTTTGGTGGAGGACAGAAACAGGTAAAAAATACATTTGAATCAGGTTCAGAATTGTTGAGTTTTTTAGAGTTCTTGTTATATTTTTTCATGTTCAGATGTTATTCAAAGCATGTAATTAGCATTATAAGTTAATGATGTGCAAAATAAAAGATATCAATTATTCTCACTTAAAATGAAACTTTCATAGTACCGATTATTTTCCGACATTTTTTATGACGTCTGTTTTAAGTCAAAAGATTTGCTTTACTTTTACACAGAAAGCATTCACAATGGTAATATTTCATAATGTTTACTGTGTTTGTTTCAGCATGTAAATGACAGAGACGTAGCACAAATCACAGAAATGGGATTCTCAGCAGAAGAAGCTGTATCTGCCTTGAAATCATCATCTGGCAATGTATCAGAAGCTATCAACAATCTTCTATCCGGGGCCAGAGGAGCCAAAGGTGGAAAGACAAAGGAAATACGGGTAATAAAGAATTTAAATTTAAAGCCTATCTTGTGGTGCAATAATCCCCTTCCATTCTATGGTCTCAAGAAAACAACAGTATCTTCAAAGTTGTTAACAAGCTGAACATTTAAAAAAAATTTCCTTTGTAGTGAGAATGATCGTTTTCAGATAAACCTATTCAGAATCTTATTATGAAAATGAGAATGATAAAGAGCAGCTCTAGGTGATCATATTTCTTTAAGTAGATATGATGTATCCTGTGTTAACATAGCTGGACCAAAGGTTTTGCTCAGTCTTTCATGGTGCTGTCCATTTTGTACTTAAAGGTTTTATCAAATTGTTGTTCTTGTTTTTTATTTAATAGGGCCTCGAGGTGGCGTGGAAGGAAGGGGTGAAGGTAAAAGATATGGGCGAGACCAGGTGGATGATACTGAAAGCATGGTCAACACAAGACCCAGTGGTCCAGCAACATTATTCGACTTTTTGGAAACTAAGATCCCAGGCAAAGACGGTAAGGGTTAGAAGTAGTTATAATTTTTATTCTTGGCTAACAAAGCATGTTTTTCTGGGTAGTTTTCAAACACATTTTAAAATATTTCTTTAGAAAATAATAGCAAAGAATTTCAAGCTGAAATATTGGACACTTACAATGCTGGGAAGACAAATTTG
>JAXRKP010000713.1:167500-220000 GCA_037039925.1 Doris montereyensis
ATAATCTTTTATTACATTACAGTGGATAGGTAATGAAGGGTGGTTACAATGCATGGCACTTTGTTGATGGGCATAAGCCATATATTAGCGATAGGATTACATGAATGTATGATGATAAAATAAAAAAGAACAATTTTAATCAATTACGGACATACTTTATGATAACAATACATGGATTAGATGATACCTGCAATTGCCGTTGAGACAGGGCATTTAGGCGAAAATCTTGGTTTTGAAATGGGCATTTAGAGGGGGAATTTATATGGAGAGAAAAAATTGGTTTCCCTGAGATTCATTTGTCACTGCTATATATATATATCAACTCCCAAAACATTTCACAATGTACGCTAATTTAGTTTGTCTCTCTTAGACATAAGAATATAATTTCCCAATAATATTTAAGACGTGCAGAAAGAAAAGTAAAGAATTGTAGAAATCAGTGCTGATATTAACACTTTTAATGGCATTTCTGTTTGGATTGTTAAACTTCTCCTCTACCGTGTGTTTTTGTGTTATCAATAATGTCTCATAGCTTTAAAGGATGCATCAACTCCGCAAATGTCAAAGAAAAGCCTTGTTATTTGTTTCGGGTGGTGGCTGTGGTTGTGTACAGCTGTTGTGAAGAAATTGAGGCGGTTTCCCATGTGAAACTCTAGTGATGATTACTATGAATTAGACATGTTTTTTTCTTGTTTTAATCTGAGATTTTTACATCACTTCGTTTCATGCTGAATTGTTTTCTTCAGAAAATCATGAGCTTTTTTGTCTTTATTTTTAATTAATTCTTTTCACACTGCAATTTGATAACCTTACTCAATATTTTTTACCTTAGCTGATATGTCATTGGAATATTTTCCTTTTTTCAATGAGATTATATATCTAACGTATTATAAATTGCATTTTTTCAGCATTATCAAGGCCCTCCAATGTTCGACATGCAAGATCCCGGCAGTTATGACCAGCTTCAGTTTCCTGGAGGAGGGAACTTTGTGCCCCCAATGCAGTTCACCAGAGGGCAAAGCTATCACAACAGTAATCAAAGACAAAATAACCCGGATCGAAGGAAACCAACCCAACCTTTTTACACGGCCGACTAACCGATCACATTAACGTTACAGTAGTTTGAAAATTGTTTTTAAATGTTAGTCATCAATGGTTATTTTAGTTCAGGTGAAAACGTTTGAAAGAGATTTCAGTGGTGTCCTTTAAAACTGGAGTGAAAACTGTTTCTTTCTTAATTTCAAGAGATGAAATCTGGTACCATTTCCCTTGCTTTCTTTCCCTGATCTTGTGTTCCCTTTCCCTATCCCCACACAGTGACAAAACTAAGATGTTAATTTCACAAATGTGCCATACTTACAGGTCATTGAGGTAGGTAGTGGGGGAAGGTGAAAAACAAAAATAAAACAAGAAACCCATAAAAAGGAAAAAGACAGAGCTTAACATGATGGGAAAATATTCTTCATGCTAGCGTGACAGTTTGTAACTATGTATTCAAATTTGAAAAAAGAAAATTGAAATACTTAAATGATGAATATTGTAACAGTACCTGATAACATGCAAAGCTGTAACCATCGTGATTATTAACATTTAAGGCAGGAAGGAAAATGTCTTTTAGATAATATATTTCTTTGTAGATTAGTTTACTTTTGTATCCAAATAAGCTTTAAGTAGATTCTTCAATCAAAATAAAAAACTAGTCATGCTGATTGGTCTGAATTGTATTTTCAAACCGTAGGATTTATCATTATATTCATGGCTTATTGCTCTATTGCTTTTTCTTTTTTTAATCCTTTGGGCTAACCTTGCAAAGTTTCCTTTAAAAAGCTGTGAGAATCTCATAACAATCATTTTGTATCTTATATAAATAATCCTTAGATGTTCATATTTGTTTTAACTTTACGTTAGCAGAATATCGCTAGAAAAATTGAATGTCTGAATACTGTCTCAGATGATGTGGTAGAGTTGTCATATTATCATCAAGAAACGGAGTTGTGGCAATAGTGATTTATTTACATGTCCTATTTTAAATGAAATTAACACATTCAGGTTGTGATGTTACCTGCATCTTATTGTTCAAAAACCTTTGCCTGGTTTCCTTGCTTTGAAACCTTTTTGTTGATTTTCACATTAAAGTTATATGATATGGCCAAAATATGCATCTCTGATCATAACACATAGAGCAACGATGCTAAAATACTCTCTCCCCTGGTAATTTTGGCCGATATGTGTGTTGTGTGCCTCAGTTATCATAGCACTAGCTAAAAAAAACCCTACTTAACCGCTGAACAAAAACCATTCATAAATGCAAGCGAAAATTGATGTTCAATATGGATATAATAGTATTGCTTGAGAAAATTGGGAGTGTTCATGTTTGTTAAATATTTCGTTCCTTTTTTCCTTCTGCTTTTTGTTTTTCTTAAAATGAAAGACAAAACCTTAACGTTCTGGAACATTTCGTTTGAGATGTAGTGCTATGCCATGCCATGTCTCATCTTTGCCAAAGTTTTTGATGTTGTTGGTAACACGTGGCGACCCCTGAATTAACTATTTTATCCATGTGAACCAATCTGTCAGGTTCGGGCATGAAAAACAAGTCAGCATATATATTATTTATCGAGGCAGGTGTCAAAGTAACGTGACCCCATACATGATGTTGAATATTTGAAATTTTTTCCCACCCGTTGAAAACAGTCATACAACAATGTATGATGACAACAAAGAACTTGTGATAAGAGCTTTACTTTACAATTAATGTAATAGTGTTGTAAATTCCTTTTGGGGTATGATTGTTATTTTTTTCAATATCATTTGCTTCCTGTTGGTTTTGTTTTATTTTACTCAGGTCATTTTTTTCACAGTGGGATAATATCTGTAGAAACTGTCATGGTAATGTAATTTCATATTTCTCCTTTATCATATTATAATGGAAGCAAGGTCAATCGCGTAAGCACAATAGGCTTTTACTTTTAAACTAGACCTTCATAAATTATATAAACTATAAGAACAAGTACAGTATGTTAAAGGTGGCCGTTGACATTTTAACTGTAAGAATTTTTTTTGCCATTCCTCTCAACCCTGTGGAAATTTAAAAACTAGTAACGGACAAGCTTGAATTTGTTCAGCTGGCTTGATCCTGAAAGTTATTACAAGTTTACGATTTTGTATATTTGTATTGGTTCTCGTTTTTTCGCTGTTTCTTTTCTGAAGAACCATTTTTAGAAGATTAAAATATGATACCAGAAAACAAATCCATAGTTTTTCTTTGATAAAAAAAAATAAATGCCAAATTATGTATTTTAAACATGTACATTTTTGTTTGCAATTATTGTTTTACTTGTTTAGGAGTTCAGGTATAACAACAATAACATAACAATAATCAAATGCTTAAAAGAAGACAGAAAAAACAAATTAATATGAATCTTAAAAATGAAAAAAAAAAAGAAAAAGAAGTGAATTCATAATTTCATTTCATTTGCATTTTTTGTGTGCTTTGTATGTCATTCTTATTAATGTTAATATCATATGTCTAACGAATATATTTTGCTGCATGGTGTTAAGAGTGCTTATGTCAATTATTATCATTAAGATAAAATGACATGTCATACGTAGAAGTATATGGGTTCATTCCTAGAGTTGGTGTTTGCTTGGATACTGTTAAAATTGCCATTGAATTTTATAGATGTAAGAGACGAGAAAGTTTTGTACAGATGAAATCTGCTTCATATTATCATAGAATTGATGCCTTTGGTGATGCAAGCACATGATTGTTATTACTCATCAGTCTATATTACTTGAATTTGTTTGTTTTATTTGTTAGAAGAGGTCCACGTTGGTGGCTGAGCGGTTAGGCTGCCGGACTGGGGATCATGAGGGCTCAGGTTCGAATCGTTGCTCCTAGGGAAAGATGCTTTATAGGCATTTACCCCACGCTACCCAGGTGCAAATGGGTACAAGCACTAGCTTGGGAGTAAAAATTTACGCCAGATTTGTGTCCTAGCTGGGAGGTGATTATCATCACATGTTCCGCTTCACACTATTGGAACCGGCTCTAAAGGCCGTAAGCTTGAAGGAACTTTAGATGTCCACGTTATACTGTTGATGTGAGTAAAAACCTGTGAATTATTTGTCATCCAAGCGATCCTTACACCATGAGAAATGTTACTTTAGTTACATCATGAAAGAAATAAAGAAATGGTATTTGGTATGAAAGACAGCAGACACCACAATGCCTTTGTTAATCAAATCTCTGAAGTGTGTAGCTTCTGAGACATATTTTAAAAGATTAAAAAAATTTTTTTGCTCTTCCCCACAAGTGTTTTGTTGAAATATGTTCAGAAGTTTTGTTATAAACATTATTTTTTGAAAGAGATCTGAAATGCAAGTTTAGAAAAAAAAACACAACAAAACTTTTAATTGACTAGAATTTGAAATCAATTATGATGTAGTAGTGGTGTAATGCAGTGAGAATGAGAGAAAAGAAAAAGATCTGGGAGATGATTTCAACCGGACACAAATTTAGCGTAAAGCTAGTTTGTAGATGACTTTTCCATTTCTTATCAAGATATGCTTACTTAAATGCTATATTGTGTGTTGATTTATTTGCTAAAGAATGTAGCAGTATTAGAAAGAAACCTCAACCCCCTCATTCTACCTCACTGCATAAAATGCATGTTGCACCTTTTTCTTTTTTAGATTTTCTTTTTTTGTGCGCAATTAATATCATAACTAACATTTTAAAATTATAATTATATAAGGATGAGAATGGAAAAAAAAAGAAGAAAAAATATCAACAACCAATCACCTTATTGTGCCTTATTTGATAGGTTGCTTTTCTTTCTTCAAATGGAGATTGTTAAGAAATGACATACGTTGTATCTATCATCATACAGTTCTGTCAGTCAGTCATATTTTACTTCATCAAAATCATGTAACGGTCACTTACATACATTAGAAAGCAAAGGTTACCAAGTAATCATGTGTATTATATGTAAAATATTTATATTGTTATTTAATTTCATTCAAATATAAACATGTCTTCGTTTCTTCAATGTGCTTGTTTGAATATTCTTATTATACCGTACACCATTATATCATAGCATTTTTGAAGTGAGAAAAAAAAAACCCATGAAAAATATTAGAAAAAACCCCAACAAAAACATGTATTCGACAACATAACCTTAATTTTGTTGGTTGCAATGTATTTATACGTAGCATATTAAAATTACAATGTATTATAAAGTATATTAATATAAATATATTGTAGCATGTTATAAATATAAAAATCTTGTCTTATTCCTATTTTGTTGGTAAACATTTTGTATGAATTGTAACTGTATGTTTGAGATGTGAAACAAAGTATCTGCAGAGATTGTCTGTGCTATTTGGAAGGCATATATAGAGGCTAAGTGTGTGATTGTTATGAAATTTTGTTTGTTTTCATGGAACAGAGGGGGATGATGGTGTCAAGATTGAGCACGTAACTAACACAAGATCACAGGTTTAAATCTTTGTGTTAGCATCTTGTTTATCTAAGTTGGTTTATTAGGGTTTGAGCCATTCCTGAACTAGGGAAGGTTCGATTTAGTGTCCACTCCTGTTGAGGATTGGTAAGTGAAGCGCTTTGCCTGTTTTTGAAGAAAGCATCTCGCCTCAAACCAATAGACTAACCGTTACTTTCACACACGCCCTGACCTCCTTGAGTGGCTTCCAAACCAGTAAAGGGCTTTGTCTCTTTTTGAACATTGATACAGGAAAGTGACTTGCCTCCAACCAGTAGACTAGCCGTTTTTTTCACACACACCTTGAGTGGCTTCCACATAAGTGGGGTGCTTTGCTTCTTTTTAATTTTAACTCTGGTACAGGAAAGCGATTTACCTCAAACCATTAGTCTGACCGCTACTTTCCTTGTCCCTGTCTGTATACTGGAATCTCAGTTTAAAAAGGGCCGAGGTCCCTAGCTCAAGCCACCTACGGCAAAACTGCCTTTTTAGGCCTCTTTGGCACTCATGAAGTGATTTCTGTAGGAGCCAATGTTGTATTGGTGATTTCCAATCATCAAAGTATTTAAGCTGCTGGTTGGTTCTAGGAGTGGTCGAGCGGTTAGGCTGGAGATCATGAGGTCCTGAGTTTGAATCTTAGCAAAGCCAGGTCTGACGTTATTCCTTGGGAAAGACACGTAACATGCATTTTCCACACTCTATCCAGGTGCAAATGGGTACAAACGCTAGCTTGGGAGTAAAAACCTGCGTCAGACTAGCGTCCTGGCTAGGGGATGATGGATATTGTCACCCGTTCCGCTTCATGCTATAAAAGCTCTGGTCAGCTTGAATGGCCTTGAAAGAGCTTTTGGTTCCAGGAGCCAGTGTGGCAATGATCGTCATTCTAAAATTTCAGTGTTCTCCCATCACATCATCAAAATGTTGACGGTGAAAGTCACAAACCTTGTGTAAGTCCAATTTTGGATGTTTTAAGAAAACATGTTGATGGTGAAAGTCACAAACCTTGTAAGTCCAATTTTGGATGTTTTAAGAAAACATGTTGATGGTGAAAGTCACAAACCTTGTAAGTCCAATTTTGGATGTTTTAAGAAAACATGTTGACGGTGAAAGTCACAAACCTTGTAAGTCCAATTTTGGATGTTTTAAGAAAATCAAAGAAAATGATGTTGCGCTTTTAATCTATTTTCACAGACATACACGGTTTGCAAGTGTCAAAAACTAGTGCATGTTCAGGGCTATTTGATGGGCCCATTCGACATGTAGGATTGCGATTTGGGTGGATCATGTTCAGGTCAGCTTTACGTGGCCGGATGTGTCCACTTCTCAAGCCAAAACTCACAGACCGATCCCTCCGTGTGTAGCAATCATGAAGGGTTCTTTCATACTGGCTGTAATTTTTGTGCCTAAATAAAGAAGAGCTCATTGTGGACATGTTTTGATCCCTGGTGGGCCAGATCAAGCATTGAGTTGTATCAGTCATAGTTTTCATTTCTATTTTCAAGGCATATTTCACACAATCTTTCTCAAGGGAATAATATTTCTCTTCTTAAAGCAATGTTTTAGAGTAGACTGAGAGGATTTATTTTTTTTGGTGATCGGAAAGCAGAAAACAATGTCAACAAAATGTAAAAATTTATGACTTTTATTAAATTGGATGATTTGTAGAATAACTCAGTTCAGCCAATTCTTGACAAATATATCTGAAATAAATACTCAAAATAACTAAAAATGGGTATAAATATTAACAAATATGTATGCAAAAGTTCAGGGAGATAAAATTTACCCTGAAATGACAAATCTGATGTTTTACGTCGAAGGACACAAAAAACCCTTCTTACAAACACTATTATATTCCCTTTTCATTTTCAATATTAATAAGAACACAGAAGTTTAAAAACTAAAAGCTCAGCTGGAAAAAAAGCCATCAGCATCAGAAAAGTAATTTAACCCGGAGGTGGAGAAAAGAACAGACCTTAAATAATATTAATATGTCACAGGGCAACTGGATGACAACACTTGTCATACCTTCTCACTGTAAAAAAAAAGAAAGAAGAAATATGCTGTCTGTGCAGGCACTAGCGCCTGGCATTCCCATATCTTTAGAGAAAGGAATATAGACTATCACCGGGCTTACGCTCGATGCAACAGGAGTCACCCATGTGAGCAATTAGGGTAAATTTTCTTGCCCAAGGAAAAATATGAAATGCCTGAAGTGGGGCTTGAACCCAGTACCTCTGGGTCACTGTGTAATGCCTTTAGCCACTTGGACATCTCGTCCCCACTCTGTAAGGACATATCTTAAAATAAGGGGAGTAAAGAAATTCCTTCCACAAGCTCTCAACAAAGCAAGAACTACAAAGTCAGTAAGTGAATGGCAGGAAGGAAAGAAAGAATTCGCATTAGTATTCACTTCCATGTTGAAATTGAGATACATGTACTTTCATATTTCAAGTTACAAGGGAAGCACAAAGCTTTTGGGGAAATTTATTTGTCCATATTTGAGAGAAAAACAAACACTCCGAATCGGTCCATTTATTAGTCATTGATTCAATTTCCTACTTAACATCTTTGACTTTGAGCAATGAATCATATTTTTATAATCCTTCTATGTGTATAACTTTCAGCTTGATTACAAGAGCTAAATTATGCAATGCAGTAAAGGAAGAAAAGAAATTTATAAAAAATATGGATGCTGCAAAAATATAAAGGAAGAATGCTCAGGAAATGTTTGCAATATTACACAATGTAATGACAGAAAACTTCTGATTTAAACACAAAATGTCACACTTTAATTAAAAGGATGTAAACGACATGCAAGAAATCAAATGTATGCTTGGCCTTAAAATTGAACTAAATTACGCTACGTTAAGTGTGTTGTAAGTCCAAATCAGTTCTTTATATCACAAACCAAAGAAAAAGAAAAAAGAAAGCCCCAGCAATAACACTAACAGAAGGATTGTAATTTTTCCCTTACCCATGGAGAGACACTTAAACGGGTTACTCCCCAGACGTATGGAGGGCAATGATTATCTCATAATCATAAGCATACAAAACACAGCACTAACTGTTTTTACTTTTATTTTGCTTTCTTCTTTTGTAAATTACCTACACGTCTTTATTGAAAATTTGATGAACCATAATTAAATTCACTACCAATACCATGCGTGCTGACAGCCACTCTGCAATTGAGTTTAAAGAAAAAAAAAAAAAGAAACAACCATTTGGACAAATCACGACAGGTAATCAAAGCAATTGATTTCTCTTTCAATTCACCTGTTCACTCTGCCGCAACTTAAAGGCATCTGCATGCAACAACTTATTCTGAGTCAGGAAGAAGAGATCTATATATATATATATATATATATATATAATAAATTGCAAATTTGTTTGCTGTGACCAAGAGATGTTAGAAGTAAAGGAGTGCATAATATAATACCATATGGCTGAGACTCGTTATAATGGTACAGAAAAAGCTGGATAAAAGGTTTCATAATTTGTAAAAAGATGAAATGTAACACTGAAGCTATCCAAGTAGGCCTCTAGAAGAAAAGTAAATGAAGAAAGTACAAAGAGCCCTCAATAAGACAGCAAAGAGAAATTTTCAGGTGCACACATTTCACAAGAAACAAATGTAAGAAAGCAACTCCCCTTCCCTAAACTCTGCAAAACAAATTAAAAAACAAAAGGATATACAGTGGGAGCCACATCCACTGAAATCGAACTCAAAATTTTTTTGGCTACGAGGCTGAGAAAATCCACTCCCCCCCCCCAGTTATTCTCTTTGTAAAAAAACGACACATCCAACAAGGACACCCCAGCATGCGTAAAATCGTCTACAACGAGGTTGTGCCGGCGGATAAAGATAAAGGCAGTGAAACAATGATTTCTCTTAATTCACTTCGTTTCATGAAACTTCTTTACCAGCAAGAAGCAGCCTACTCTTAATTCACTTCGTTTCATGAAACTTCTTTACCAGCAAGAAGCAGCCTACTCTTAATTCACTTCGTTTCATGAAACTTCTTTACCAGCAAGAAGCAGCCTACTCTTAATTCACTTCGTTTCATGAAACTTCTTTACCAGCAAGAAGCAGCCTACTCTTAATTCACTTCGTTTCATGAAACTTCTTTACCAGCAAGAAGCAGCCTAAACACTCAAGTCATTGATTGACACTGCACTGTGTGCATGTGTGTGTTTGGGGGCAAGACGGATGACTTGTTAGTTGTTAACAGCCAGGCTAGGCTGTGGAGTGTGACCAAAGATACTAAAACAATTCTTCTACTATAGTACCGTTGGTGTGATTGGAAGATTGGCTTGTGGGGAAAGCGCCAGACAAATCAAAATGATTTTAATGGCCGTGTCCATCGTTAAGGCCAAGGGGTTATAGGCTCATTACTAATTTTCTTTCTGTTGCTCACTTTATTCTATGCTGTGCTAGCGTTCACGTTCACGCCTCTGTAACTCCCTGTACCATCGCTTTATTCTGATTTATCGACATGGCATCTATCTCTACATCAAAATCCACAAAACGTAAATCCTTTGAGATTAAACAAAAAATATTCGAATAATGGGAAGTTTCTTGTTGACTTTGCATTCAACGAAAGGTCTCATACAACAAGGACCTAGTGTCAGTTCCAATGACCTCGTTGAATCAGACTCCGACTGTTCTGTATTTTCTCCATTTGCAGCACCTCTTCTACTACTGGCGTTACTTCTTCCCTTCCATGCACCCCCTATCACTGGCCACTTTCACCTTTTTCAAAACATTACCTACAAGTTCACATCATTATTACTAACAAGCATATTACACCCCTGGTTGTATCAAATACGATGATTAGATCGGGTTAGTATTCAATTCTTAGGTTACGCAGGTGGCGTGAAGGTACTATTCCAACTTTTTAATTACCCAGTATAGCCCGGTCAAAATGGCAGGCTAGCTGAATGAAAATGATACTCACAAAGATGGGGAAACAATGAAGTTTACATTATGATTAATTCAACGTCACTTTTGGCAGAACATTTTCTCAAACAAAAACGATCTTGGGATGATTTAAAGCTTACATGCAAAATATGGTTACTCTTAGTGGCCTATCAACAGAGCCTTTGGCGAATAAAGGTCGACCACCTCATAATTATGTACAGTAGTCGCTAGATAAAAACACGCCCTTTGGGCGCAAAAAAACGTGCTTTTATGCATACCGTGTGTTTATAAGAACACTTTTATTATATAGTAACAATTTGGTCAGCAGATGTAGGCGTGTGTTTATGACATGTGCTTTTATCCAGCTACTACTGTATATAGATATTGGTGACACTAACGGCATAATGCACACTGCTCTCCTCTGCACACCAACTGTCAGTTAAAGTCAATGTTGAAGGATGGTCTAGTTGCCACTGTTGTGACGAAGTAAAAAGTCAGATATAGGCCTTGCAGACTGGCTAATACTAATATTACTACATGTCAACACATGGATATGTTTTGATTTGTAATTGCAATACATCTCAATCTCAGTATTCTCAGTAAATCTCACTAGTTTCAATGTTCAAACTCAAAATTTTCCTTCATTTCATCTCTAAAAGTAGTGACATCCTCTTCCATGTTCTTTCATTTTCATGCGCCTGGCAGATCTACCACAAATAGAAAACATAAGTTGACAGTCAAGAGACCCACACAATAATTATTGTCTACCCTGTCTTTTTTCCTAAATTTCAACTCTTTTACCGTAACCTAATCTCTTCTCCTAAACAGTTATAGAAAAATACAAAGCCAATTCAATGCTGACACACAATCACACAAGCTGTATTTTTTTGAAACACACAAGTTTTAAATATTGTTTATTACAAAATTTGTTTCCTATTTGACAGTGATCTGTTTCTTTTTCAAATGAGCATGGGCAGATCTTGAGTGAAATGAGAAAATACAGTCACTTATAATCCTGGGGGGACACAACAGTCCAGAGACAAGGCATTAGTCTCTGAAGACTCAAGCAAAGGTCATGGGTTCAAGCCACAGCAGGTTGAAAAGTTTTCTTAAATTTTTCGGGTAAAAACTCATCCCCTAGTCCAGGTAGGTGGATCAGCACCTAGTCCCATCGAAGATGGATGATAAAAAGGAGGTCCAGTGTGCAGGATCACAACACTTTGTGCACGTTAAAGATCCCTTGGATGTTTAAAGGGCAGTCCTGGGTAAAAATTAAAAACCCCTACCAAAAACCCTGAGATCATCTTTGTGTTGATACAGGTAAAATCAAATCAAAATTAGTCCCGTGGATCTGAATATTCAAAATTTATTGATACCACTCTGGTGAAACATAGTGATGCAACAGGCCAAATTTTACACAAAAATTAATATAAGTCAGAACAAGAAACAAATATTCAAGCCCCATAGGAACAAAGACAAGACAAATAAATACGAAAAGACAAAAAATATTTAGCCACCAGACAAAATCGAACCCTTGACCTCCATGTCAGCACCTATTGCCTCATCATGGAATCTATATAGAGCTAGAGCATATTCTGGTTTCTATAGCTTGAAGCAGACTTCTACCCCCAAGCTAGTGTTTGTACCCATCTGCACGGGGTGGATTGGGAAAATGTGTGTTGTTTTTTTCCAAAGGAACGCAACAATAGAACAAGCTTTGCTATTAATATTCAAACCTATGACCTCATCATCTCAAGTCCGGCAGCCTAAGTACTCGGCCACTAACGTCATACTTTTGACATACTAGTTGACTTCAGACATATTTGCTAACTAAAGATTTTGATAATACGTACATTAGGTGATTGTCAATAAAACAACTCCTCTCAAAAAAAAAAAGAAAGAAAGGCAAACAGATGTTTTCATGGTAGTGGTAGTGATATGATGAATAAATAAATTATGAAAATTGTACCTAAAGAAATCACCAAGAAACCCAAAGATAGCGAAGATAAAAAAAAACCCAAACCCAAACTCATGTTGAGTAAACGTCACTATCATAACTAGTAGGACATGCGACTTCAATCAACTGTGGAATGAATAATAAATGAATAATCAAATTAAAGCCAATACATACTATTGTATCTAGAATCTTCAATGTGCTATTGAGACAAAAATATTCAGAATCTATTGACTAGAAAAGCTTTAGCGATGGAGTTATATGCCACTTGAAGCAATGACGAGTGAAATTTAATTCAATCAAATAGTCAAATAGCACAAAATGAAGTTTTGGGACTGACTGTGATTATTGATGCCAATAAGTATGTCACACCTTTCAAATATTTTTCAAGGAAGTTGCATTCTTCCCAGATAAGAACATTTATTTTTACCCACAGGCTCCATTGGCTAAGAATACTTTATCAATCAAAATACTTTTGTTTTATGTTTCCATATTTCTCAGTTTATATAAGGTTAAAAGCCGTAGCTTGTCAAAGAAAACAACATTTAATCTGAGCAGCGTTATTAAAACTTTTAAGACAATGAAAGCCCTCACTTAAAGCAAATAAAAAATAAAACATTCAAAGACTTATTGCATAGAAGAATATCTTTAAAGACCTCCAAAAGACATTTTTTCTCAAACATTAAAAAATTATAAGACAATCAAGTACTACAAATAAGGGCTTTTAATCATAAAATGGAGATATGATACAATATCACATGCACAACATGATATTGAACTCAAGTGAACATAAATTGGGTCAATATCAGAAGGCATACATACTGTGTTCATAAATTTGAAAACACATTTCAATGCAATATGACACATGAAGTTTAAATAGGTAAATAACAATATTTGATATGAACCACGAGATTTCAAATAAATGATACTGCATTTATGCAGGTTCATAGTACTAGTAGAGTACTGCCTGTAAAGTTAATTTTTAAAAGACAAATGTTTAAGTCGAAAATATAGAACTACATCATCCATGTACTAGATACATGATTTTAAGTTTTAACAATGATCTGGGGGTGGGGGGGGGGGGGGTGGAGGAATCACAATCTTGAGCGAATACAGATGTGTCAAGCCTGAAAAAATTACATGCCCCAAATACATTTTTATCCTAGTACTGATCTAATGACAACTTTTTGACATGAAAGCTTCAATAACTTTTCTTAAACTCAATTACAGTTACAGAGAAATACATAGCAAAAACTGTAGAAAAAGGACATACAGGAGGTTGAGTATTAGAAGCGGGTAATGACAATAAATGTTGTGTAATATGTGTGTCTTTGGGCCGTATAATTACTGTTAGATTTTTATTTCTTAACATCTTCTTTTCATTAGGGTGAGATTTATTTTGCTTCCCTTCGCTTTGTAAAGAGCCTGAAATAATACGCTTGGTAAATAGTATGCCAGAAATCAATGTGTGCGAAGTTCCATATAATCATACTTGTAAACGATCCCTAACAATACTATCAGTATAGTCTGAAACTATTGCACCAACACAGGCAATATATTCAATATCTTGATTGAAAATTTGAATTTAAATTTGTAACACTACTTAGTCACTGTCTGTCTTTCTGCCTCTTTCTCTTATGTATAAAAGTAGATTCTTGTGAAGTATCATAACATAAATCTACAAAAAAAAAAGCTATAAAATAATGAATTCTCTGACCAAGAACGGGCTAATAGAGAACTTAAAAAAAAACAACAACATGAGACATCAATAAGAGGCAAGTTTGGTTTGAAATTCATTGTTCTTACACTCTCTCATTTTCCTCACTAATTACTGCATTGCACTAGACAAGAATCTAAAAAACATTGAAATAGAAATGTGATTAAACATGACCTTTTGGTACATCAAAATAGAAGTTTATATTCCTTTATTCTATGATTAAAACAGACAGGTCTCTTAGGTTAATGCAATCAAAATCGCTGAATGCTATTATACCTAAAAGAAAGTGTCAAGACATAAAATACACGGAACAATACATTGGACATCAACTCATTCATAACTGAGCTTACTCAATTAATAACAAGTCTGTAATTTCTTTGGTGCAAACTATACATAACTAAATGGCACAATCCAAGTAGATGTACAAGTTATGAGGCATTTTATCAGACAGCAAACTTTAATTCATTTAACTCAATAAAAATTAAAACATTGGTCTCTATGGCACACTAATACTTGAAATGGACTGAATATGATGTATGACAGGTTCAAACAAAGTAAATAAATCAAGGACAAAGGATGCAACTACACTAGACATTTTGAACATTCTATGAATGGCACTTAAAAATTAAAATCACAAAGCCTCGATCTATGAAGATCTTGAGAGAAAAAACATAACAAAATTAACACCCCTTATCTGAAATTTTTACGACTTTAAGTGAAGAGAAGGCTATTTTCATTTCATTTCAGATTACTAATATTTTCTCCTTTTGAAGAGTTAAATAAGCAAAGAGGCACACATGTCATTTTATAGTCTAAATATTCATATTAAAGAATTTGATGAAATGAACTCTTTGTAACTAAAATTATTTTTGCTTGACGGCCATATATATTTACAAGTAAAACAACTGTAAGTGTAGACATAAATAACCCAACCATATGTCTTACTTTGCACATTTTTCATATTTATATTATATATATTCCATGAACAGATCCATTAAGGCATTATTAACTCATAGACTACCCAAAAACGTAGGATGGTTTAAAAAATTTGTAAAATTTTTCAGTTATTATTTTCTCTTCATTTTTTAAACAGTATTCATAAGAGATCAAACTTTATAATGGCACCAATAAAAATCGGCTATGTGTCATTAGTTTGTCTGAGTGGGGATGGGTGAAAGGAAATTGAGAAGCTAAAAATCTTTTCCCGTAGAGACACTATTCACTGCTTCTATCAATAAATAGATGAAAACAATGAACCAGTAAACTGATACGTTTGTAAAGAAAACAACCATAAAATGGGTTAAGTTGAAGGCTTGCCTACAAACAATAAAAAAAAAGCTATGACATTTTCTTTTTTTCCAAGATTTATTACCGTGACCCTCATCTCAAATACTCTGCTTCCATTTAAAATGAGTGAAGTCGAAGGCTTGCCTGCCAGCAATAAAAAAAATCAACCGTTCATGCTAAAGGGCTCGTTTCGGTAGGAAACAGAAGTGGAATAGTAAGCCTAGAAGATGCTCCATACCGTAATCTTTCCATAGTTATGGCCCGACAAGGTTATGATCGCACATGTGCAACAATTGTACTATGGCGTAAGTGTAGCGTGATCGCCTCCATGTGACAATGGTAGTCTATGAGTTAAAACACTGCTTATGCTTTTTCAAAATTCCTCCAATTTTGAGTTCACAGAAAGCCAATTAAATCTTAACACCAAATCTTCTGACAGGAAAAAAGCAAGATTGCAGATATGCAGGGAGACTTGAATGCAGGGGTATGTTTTTTCCCCCAATCTACTGAAAAAAACCCCCCAACATTGACTAAAAATGGTATGATTATAATAAACAATACTGAATCTCTTTGCCTTCAGGGATGAATATAAAGCAATAAGAACTGCTGTACCTCAACATAGCTGTAACAAATCTGGAATCATGCCAAAGTATTTAAGATGTTAGCAATCATCCTTAGCTCGAACACAATCCAAGATAATCAAACCAATAAACAATCATTGATAATAATAAATTATGATCTCAATCTCTCTATATACAATAATTGAGACGGCTATGGCTGAAGTGACAGTGACAAGGCGATTGATGTCGTAACAAAATCTAGTGACACAAAACACTTCACAGGTTTGATTTCCAGATTAGAATCTTTTCATGGACAAGCTCACAAACGCAGCTACTTTTCTTGACTGCTCACTCTCATCCACATCGCACTCCTTTTTGATAGGTGTGTTGAGTTTACTGCAGCTGTCTTGATCTTGATGGTCTGTTATGTGAGCTGCAAGAGTTTCAAATTTACTCACAAGATCCATACTCGACTCACTGACCATTCCTTGAAAAGTGACATCACTCTGTTAAAAGGTATCAGAGAACTATGTTGATAAAGGCAGAAATGAGAAAATTCTACGACATTTTTAAAATCTTCCAAGGTTTATTACCGTGAGCCCTCATCTCAAATACTCTGCTTCCATTTAAATTCCTCTTGTAATTTCTCTCAAAGCATACAGAAATTAAATCATTTAACAGCAATTGAAAATTATCCCTCATTTACAGTGCGTACTCAGATTCAGAAATCATGGAAAAAAAGTCATTTAACAGCAATTGAAAATTATGCCTCAATTACAATGTTGATGAGTAGAGGGCTCATGGTAATATTCCAAAGTGTTTTTGCTGATTAAAGACAACCACAATTCAAAGTAACTTACACATTATTAAATCTGTAAGAAATAGCTTGAGGACCAATATATAACATGAATTCTTCATTTCAGATTTCTGTGGGAGCTACTTCATCTCTTGATATGACTTGATGTAAATGGATAGACATCCCCCCCCCCCCTCTTTTCTTAAGCCTAAACAGAAATTCATTTCTTTATGAGGGTTTACTTTGTAGTCATCTTTCTTCGCTATATTTTAAAGCATGCTATAAATTGCCACCCCCATCCCTGACCACCAATAATTTCACAACTCCCAAACACATTTTGACATGTAAGAACTAGAAATCCATGACCACAGTAGTCAATCACAAAACCTGCCCTTAAAATTCCTAGACTAAATAAAACATTCTCTCAAGGACCATATTCTTTCTAATTTAAATAATAAATTCAATTGCTCCTTCATTCAGGAAGTTGTTCCCCTGGAAATCAGTCAGAATTAAGTTTGTCATTAGTCATGGGATTTATCTATAATTGACAGTTCAATTATAGAGGACTTTTGGTGAAAAATTACCAATTAATTTGGATAGCGACATGGTATACTAGAATATGTATTACTTTCATTCCGCAAGTAAAAGTGCGGCAAACTCTACAAATTTGACAATGGAAAGAAACAGCTTCACTTTCTCTGTAGGAAAGGTGTTTCATAAATTTTTAAAAAGGAAATAAAAATACCCCCCCCCCCCCCCAATTCCTCTCTTCAGGTGAGAAGAAATGGATGTTGATACATACATCAAGCTTGGCAAAAGAATCTTGTGAAGCTTCACTGAAGAGAGTTGAAGGTGGCCCATCTGAAGCGACACTAGTTGAAAATAATCCTTGTTTAGAGACAATAAGGGTGTCCGAAGGATTGCTATTCTGAGATTCAACGTTTTTCGGGGCACCAAGATTTGAATCGTTTAGGAGACAACTTAGAGACACGTCGGATACCTGTGACAAAATAAAACATAGAAATAAAGATCAGGAGAAGTCCCTATATAGCTATAGGCGAAATATGACAATAAGTGACAACTCCACTAATAAAGACAGAACAAACACGTGACGTTTCGGGTATAACCCTTCGCCAGACAACAAACGAGAAATATTTAGAATCTAGATCTAAGTAATACCTCTGGCATCACACAATGTGATGTCAGAAGAAAAACATAAAGGAGAAAGAAAGAAAGAAAAAGACAGTGATGTTAAGAAACGTAGCAGACGGGGGTGTGAAGAAAGAGCGAGAGTGGAAGGTTCAGATCTAGAATGAAATAAAAATATGAAAATAAGTATGTAATAAAAGGTGAGAAGGAGATAGAGAGAATGAGAGAAATATAGAGTGTGTGTGTGTGTGTGTGTGTGTGAGAGAGAGAGAGAGAGAGAGAGAGAGAGAGAGAGAGAGAGAGAGAGAGAGAGAGAGAGAGAGAGAGAGAGAGAGAGAGAGAGAGAGAGAGAGAGAGAGAGAGAGAGAGAGAGAGAGAGAGAGAGAGTGAGGAAGTGAAAGAAAGGAAAGAAAACAGGCAGGGAAGAAAGAAAGGGAGAGAGAGACATTGAGAGATTGTCTCTCTCTCCCTTTCTTTCTTCCTTGCCTGTTTTCTTTCTCTCTCCCCCTCTCTCACACACACACACACTCTCTCTCTCTATATTTTCTCATTCTCTCTATCTCCTTCTCACCTTTTATTACATACTTATTTTCATATTTTTATTTCATTCTAGATCTGAACCTTCCACTCTCACTCTTTCTTCACACCCCCGTCTGCTACGTTTCTTAACATCACTGTCTTTTTCTTTCTTTCTTTCTCCTTTATGTTTTTCTTCTGACATCACATTGTGTGATGCCGGAGGTATTACTTAGATCTAGATTCTAAATATTTCTCGTTTGTTGTCTGACGATGGGTTATACCCGAAACGTCACGTGTTTGTTCTGTTTTTATTAGTGGAGTTGTCACTTATTGTCATATTTCGCCTTTGACTTCACTCCACTGTGGCTCCTTCGTATTATATAGCTATATGAAATAATGAATTGCCATATAAGGCTAACATTCTATCTATTTGTCCTCTTTGGAAGAAAACTTGTCTTTACCTCCCTTGTCTAGTAGTGTGAATGAGTGTTTCACAAAACGTGAGAGAAGCTGAGCATCAAGATACTAGTGTCACTAGTATAATTTGTTCAACATATGTTCAGTCTTAAGAGTTATGAAAGATTCCTATGAAAAGGTAAGCAAGGGATATATAATTATAAGGTTGACTAAGTGAGCCGTATGCATGCATGGATAGACCATAAATCAATCTTTATCTTATCATTTTGTTCAAACATTAAATTGTAGTATAACATAGCAGAAAAGAGAAATATTTTTTATTGCAATGACTATAAATAAGAAAACTATGTAAAAACAGGCATGTCAACATAATGATATACACAATAAGGAAAGCTTTCTTTTCAAGACAGGATTCATCGCTTAAAAACAGATGGGAGTCTTCCTTCGTTATTGTGACATTTCATACTAAAATGTATAGCAAAGGGACATGACAGAGAATTTAACAAAAGTTGAAAGAAGACCCTAAAAACAAGTGTCAAGCCAAAAAAAAGTCAGTGATTGAAATCCACGTAGCTAATAATTTCAGCAAATTTTTATCTAGTACTTGCTGCAAGCAGATGCATTATGAAAGACACGAGGACTAACGTGGTGAAAAAGAAAAAAGAAAGAAAAAAAAGACCAACCACAAAAAAAAAAGGACTGAACTAAAAGAAATAATAGGATTATCTTTAAAAAAAATACAAAATATGAAGGCCACATTGATCTTTGATGCATTTTACCAGGTGAAAAACTTTTAGATAAATTATCACAGACTATCATCTAATGACAGAAAAAATACAGTTCTTAAATCTTAACTCAAATTAACTAGGGATTAAATAAGAAAAAATCATCAAAAAAACCCCCCAACAAAAAAATAAAATTCAAACCAAACACCCCATTCCCAACAAAAAAGCCTCAAACAAAAACAAAGCAGAACAACTGGAAAAAGCTAAAAACAGCAAAAACATACTGTGTTTCAATACATACACACTCTACTCTAAATCAATTTAAACTTCTAAATTAATGAGCATACAAATAAGGGCTTGCTGAGCGAGACGACTGAGCTGTCAACAGCATCAGATGAAGAACTGTCAAAGAAAGCTGAATGTGACAAGGTGGACATGCTCGATAATTTGGTTGGCGTTTTCAATTTTGGTTTGTTGCCATGGAAGGAGGAGGACTCCCCCAAGATAGAGCTGAGGGATATATCTGCAGACTAAATAGGAGACAAATAATGAATCAGGAGTGAATCAGATTGAAATGAAATACATATTTCCCTTAAGCATAAAATGGAGGAGAAAAGTGTCAAACCTCAATCCTTATCTCAGTTATTTGCAAGAAATCTGAGAAAATTCTATGCCATCTTAAAACAATACGGAAACTCTATGTCCTCTTAAAGCATAGCATTATGGAATTCATCAAGTGGAATGACCACTCATTTTCTGAAAAATCGGATTGATAAATTTGGAGACAATCACATCATGAAGAAATAATGGGGAGAAAAAAGGTTTTGAGGGCGACAATAATATCATAAAAAGCTTTAAGAATATCCCTACTCCATAAAATCTTCTATGCTTGCGACTGAAAATTTGTGTTCTCTACAGATGTCTTTACTTTCTTCTTAACTTTGTTGATTGTTCTAGGTTTCATCTCAAATAATAAAGAATTTTTCTCCTTTGAATCCATTTTGACACTTGAGTCTATGACAGATCTTAACCTTTTTGATGCATGAATGTATAACAGATCTTGACCTGTATGTGTCATTTCAGTGTGCCTGTGTATTGATGTGTATGTATACAAGTGAGACGGACAAATGAATTACATAAATGTATTGCATTGCAATGAAAAATGGTTAAGACACGGGCAGATATCAGGGAAACGGTGCATGCATGACAATCACAACTCGTTGGTCATTGTGTGCAAGATTCCACTGCCTTTCTCCCCATCCCCTGCTTTACTCTCTTCCTCTCTTTACAGATATTAAAAAAGACGCATGCTTCCTGCATGCATTAGGCCCCACCAACTGGCCTACTAATAATCACTGGCTACTACAACTACAAATGTCACACATAAAAACATTGTAGCGTCACTGTACACCCACAACTCTCCTTCAAGGCCTGGGATTAGCCTGTGCATGTTTGATTGGTACCTTATCAAAAGTGGGTATGACATTTCTTGAAATAACAGTATGGGAACACTGTGTAGGTTTTGCTGTCACCACATCAAACATCATTGAGCCTGTTCCATCCCAGCCTTTTTTCTATAGTTTAAATACAGCAGAAATCAGGGATTCTAAACTAAAAGGTGTTGTAAGCTTGATTGATTAATCGAAATTTACTCTGTCCCTCATATTATGCAGTGATCTCAGGGTGAATTAAAAGGGAACAGAAAGATACAATTTAAACTGAAGCTCACATCTGTTGACATCCAGGGTTGCTCTCTAATGCTTAAATGCACAGGAGAAGGAAATTCTAGCGATGAAGTTGGTGGATGATATGATGATGACGATGGGTGTGGTGGGGTTTGTAGGATTGATGCATCAAAGTGAGGCAACTCTGTGTCTACTGAGATAGTTGGTAGTTGAGAGCTTCCATCAGAGACAAACTCCTGTGACTTCTTGGTAGAGTTAATCAAACCAGAAAATCCTTGTTGTGAATTTTGAAGAACAGAATCCAAAAACTTGTCTCCTGCATCAGGGCCCACTGAGGAAAATGCAAATCGAAATAAAAAATTTAAACCAAGATAACATTTAACAATTTTAATACAATAAGAAATAACAAAACAAGAAGATAAAATTTAAGAACAAGAAAATTTTAAGAACGCTGTGAATTTCTCAATTACATGCTGACTTGATAAAAAAAAGAAAATAGGGTGAGATACCGCCATGCCATCTTATAATTATATTTTTTCTATCACAAATGATTGGGGGGGTAGCCCTGAACATATTGAACTTAGCATGTCTAAATTAGCTGAACTTGTAATATATTTTTTAGCGGGATAGAGTACTTTGTGATGATTAAAATGAGTACCAACTTGCTATACTTTAAACTAAATTTCTTGCTTTTATTGTACAAACATGTAGAGTGAAAGAATCGATACTACTGAGCTTATTTTGAGTAACGTTGCCTTCCTGATATCACACAAAGGCAGAAAATAGACATTTACATGTGCCATAAGTAAATGACATGTAAAAAGAGAAATAAAACTAATGCCTTTAAAATCCCTCCCACCCCACATGAAAAGTCAAAGCAAACAATTCAAATAGATCTCATGTCTTGGGTCTTCATAGAAAAAGAAAAATGATAGAAACCATAATCAGAGCTGAGTGTGGGCTGATCTGGAGTAGAATCCTGATTTTACGAGGTATACAGTATGTGGTAGCTAACAATCGTTTTCCACACTGACTTTCATTTTTGCTGAGTCTAAGTAGACCCAAGTTACCCATTTTGCTGCTGAGTTGACAGGAGTGCCAGAAAACAAATCTGTCAATTGATGGGAATTAAACTCGGGTCTCCTGAGTGGTAGTCAGATGCTCTACCAACTGAGCCTTCATAGCACAGTGACATAATACCCAATTAGTTGAACAAAAAAATTATGAGAAAATAAATGAGCAAAAAGAAACAGCTGATTTGATATGCTCATTTCATGTTTTTTGTTGTAACATGAACATTAGTACTAGTAGTATGAGCATACATAATAAAACATATCAGATAAAAGAAAGACAACTCAACTGTTTGACGCATTTGTGGAGACCAGAGAAATATCAAAGTCAGACAATAAACTAATATCAGACTGCGATGTTATGGTTGAGATGGCCTTGACTGGAGAGGTTGAAGACAGTAGGTGGGAGACTGGTGGAGACGTGAACACAGAAACAGAAGATACTGGTGCTGATTGCAGGGGTACAGAAATATCAATGTTTTGATTGGAGTCAGGAAACGCGTCTTGGCTTATGGCTGACATTTCATCAATCTGAGGGGAGAAAAATTGTCAGTCAAACCTTTACTTCCTAATATCCAAATCAATCTATAGATAAAAATTTAGATGTTTTGAATATTACATGACTCAAAAACATACCATTTCTTGCTATTTCTAATTTTCTAATTTTTTTCTTATCACAAATTTTAAGATAATGTGTTAAGGTAATGTGTTGGTGCCCACAGAAACAGCCTTTTAAACTGTCTGATAAAATTCAATGAAATTTTGCACGTAGGCTTAATTTATCCATGACGTTAAGGCATATCTTTTGCACCTTTGGAAATTAAATATGTTTAAAGTTTGCTTCTTCAATTTACACAATATGTTTTGACTCTGTGTAAGCACTCGCTGTGAAAACAATGTCCGTGTCATATCACGTTTTTACCAAGAAACATGTGATTTCAGTTTAAAAATTTCCTGGTTTCACACAGACACACCAATGATTTCGTAAGGTTTGAATCTCACAGAGGTGCTGTGTTTTTATTCAAGGAGCAGTAATAATTTTCATACTTGTGCTTACTAAGTCATAACAGTTTTTCGATACGGATTTTACATTGCAAAAATGTTACAATTAGAAGCATTGCATTGAAATTGTTTGGATATTTTTCCTGAGAAACAAAACGCGACGAGCAGCAGGAGAGAGGATATCAAGAAATGGCTAACAAAAGAAAGATTTTCTTACAATCCAAATCATCTTAAACCAGAACTACATTCTCTAATAAGAAAAAACAAAGAAAACAAAAACATTCGACATCAACAAGACTATTCATCAAATCGACACGCCTACCTTCGACTGCCTCTTTATCATTCACATCTGAACCCAATAGAATTTGTGTGGGCCAAATGTCGAGTATGACACCAAAATGTTTTACTTTCCATCTTAGAGGTTGATGCATAAGTTATAACCATGTGTATGATGCCTGTTCTTTTTTCGACCAATGAAGAGCGCCTCGGTCTTGTCGTCATTTAATTTTGGCTCATTCTCCGACATCCATGTTTTTATTTCTTCAATGCAGTTTTCATAGATGGTAATTTTTTTTCCCCTATCCGAGTCAGGACACAAACTATAGATCTGAGTATTGTCTGCATATATGTGATACATAAAGGCATATTTCCGAAGTATTTTAACCACCGGTGTTTTGTATAGAACAAACAGAATTGGGCCCAGAAATATACACCCTATGCTACGCCACAAGAAAGTCAGTCTGAAATTGAGGTCAAACTGTCCACACTGTAAACACTCTACAAGTTGTGGTCTCTTAATCTAAAAACTGAGGAAAACATCAAAGGAATTTGCCGCTTTGAGAAAACTGTAAATGCTACAGACTTCTTTTTTTTCCAGATTTATAACCTCATGAGAATTCTAAGACTGCATTCAAATAATGAACGCTGAATATATAGTAGTTTCTGAGAAAAAAACGCTATTTCTATGCGCCCGAATTTTGAATCGAACTATAAGGTTCTTTCAAATTCTTCCTCATAAATAATATTAGCTATCTCATCTTGGACACATAAAGAAAATATGAGGACTGCCTTAAATTTTCTTTTAGAAGTTGTGACCATGGGGCAAAGCTGTTGAGCTTACAATGAAAACGGGTTTGCCAATTGCCCCCCCCCCCCCCCCTGATTCTCCAATTCCAATTCTAAGCACACTGGATAATAATGAAGAGGAATATGAAATATTAATGAAAGGCCTTATAGATAGAATTATGATAGACATTAAAACTGTAATAAATAGTTCTGTTAGAGATGGACAAACATCTGAAGTCTTTGGTTGCTCGCAAGACTGTCTAAAAAATTATTCAAACAATATCTAAAGAAAGAAAACAAAAAAGAAGAAATGCATCTGAAAATCTCAATTGTACTTTATAATTACCTGTGCTGCTTGAACAGCAAGTGAAAGGATGTTTGAGCCATCAATTGCAACTGAAAATTTGAAAAGAGAGATATGAAAAGTTGACATATAGCATACTTGGATGCTAAAAACATAAAATTGCATAAAACACTAAAATATTAGGTTGAAAATCAGTTATGGACGAGGAGAGTGGGTACAAAAAGAGAGGAGCGGAGCAAAAATTATGGCAGGTAGTCAAAAAACACCACAGCCTATCATTATTTTTGAGTCCAAAATCACTAGGAGACTACAAAATGATAAACAAATGTAAGTGACAATTCAACCAAAACGATAGAACGGATACATATGGCGTTTACAATTACTTGACTCAATTTTGGAGACATCTGGAAACACATCAGCACAGGTGTCAGAAGCTGGAGGCTCAGTCACCGTACTTTCTTCAGTATTAACTTTTGCTATTACTTGTGATTGAACACCAGGCTGTGGGAAAAAACAATCATAGTTATATGAAAACTTGGGAACATTAGACCATCCAGCCAGATGAAACGGTTGATATTCTGATAATCTAAAAAAAAGAATACAAATATGGACTATGCATTCCAGGAGGTAGAATAATTAATAAAATAGAGAGGAAGAAATATGATAATTTAAATAAATTTTTGGTATAGAATTCTTCCCTGCCTTGTCTAGAACTGTTCTAGACTGCTCAACACCACCATCCTGCTATGCACCATGTACTCTGCTGGGTTTTTTATGCTTGTCTCTCCAATGGTCAAATTGAAGCAATTGACAATAAGGACTACTTTCTTTAATTCTCTGATAACATCCCTTCAATATTTCAGAACAATTTTTGTTGATTTATTTACCTCATGGCCACTTATTAAGAATACTATACACCCCGCTTCACTGCTTTAGAGCTGATTATATACATCCAGATTTAAAGATAAACATAAAGATACAGATTTATAGTCCCTATCTCTGTGCAAGTGCAAGCTAACTGATTATACATCTGTTATCCCCCAGCAAGCTATTTCATTCAGTCCTTCTCAACTCTTTTGAGAGTATGCAGGACAGCGACCCGTTAGGCACTTCATACTAACACTGACAAAATCCTTCCTGCCTTTTTCTTGGTCCTTATTACACCTACGTTGACCGAGGAAAGCCAAGAGAAGTACTTTTTCTAGGAGTATGTCATGAAAAGACCCTGGACTAGCCAGCATTGTCATGATTACAAACAAAACTCACAACACAATCAATTGCACATCTCCACGTTATCTTAATAAAAATCTTGCTACACAGTGATCTCAAGAGTTAAAAAGAGGATGGTGAACAAGACTTGAATTTTAAGATAAAAGAATAAAGCTGGATTTATTGTACATATCCTGCACAAATATGGGCTCAAAGACTTTACATCCTTTATCCTCCAGCAGGCAATTTCAATCAGTTCTCAACACCCTGGTGAACATGCAGTACAGTAGCCTCCCAGGCACTTCATACTAACCATCTGACAAAATCCTTTTTTTGTCTAGCCCCGGTACTCATTTTCACCATTTATAGATAAGTAAAGACGTAAAAAAATATATGTTAGTATAGAAGAAAAAAATCTTCAGCCTTTTATCTTTATACAGTATCATTAGCATCATTTCTAAACCTTATATTACGTTAAACAGTATCACAATACAGTAAATGTAAGAGTAGTATATAAAATATAAGACTACATCTGAGAACACAATGCGAGTCACAGATGAAATATTTACATCAGGAATATACGTAATCATTGGACTAGAAACTTTCGGTAAAAGGGTCCTCTGAACAATATATGAATGCTGCTTTTTACTTCTTGGGGTTAGAGTCCGTCTTTTCAACAAGCGCGTCTTTGGTCCTTGGAACTGAGAACACAAATAAAATTAAACAAAAGGGTAACACCTGGCAGATGAAATGACAAATATCTTACACAATCTATATAGGATTTTTAAAAAGACATGCAGAAGTTTGGTCATTGCAATTTCACCTGTCAATCATATACTGTGATTTAAATGTAAATTAATAGAAAACAGCAAGTTAAAAGACATATGACATAAGTGAAAAGAAAGAAGTAGGATCTATAAGTAGCACCCACCTACCATCCACAATATGAAGATGAACCACCTTTAGAATGAGGTGCTTCATACTCATTGACGGGAGAAACGTGAGAGAGAGAGAGAGAGAGAGAGGGAGGGAGGGAGGGAGGGAGGGAGGGAGAAAGGGAGGGAGGGAGGGAGGGAGGGAGGGAGGAGGAGGGAGAGGAGGAGGGAGGGAGAGAGAGAGAGGAGGGAGGGAGGGAGGGAGGAGAGGGAGAGAGAGAGAGAGAGAGAGAGAGAGAGAGAGAGAGAGAGAGAGAGAGAGAGAGAGAGAGAGAGAGAGAGAGAGAGAGAGAGAGAGAGAGAGAGAGAGAGAGAGAGAGAGAGAGAGAGAGAGAGAGAGAGAGAGAGAGAGAGAGAGAGAGAGAGAGAGAGAGAGAGAGAGAGAGAGAGAGAGAGAGAGAGAGAGAGAGAGAGAGAGAGAGAGAGAGAGAGAGAGAGAGAGAGAGAGAGAGAGAGAGAGAGAGAGAGAGAGAGAGAGAGAGAGAGAGAGAGAGAGAGAGAGAGAGAGAGAGAGAGAGAGAGAGAGAGAGAGAGAGAGAGAGAGAGAGAGAGAGAGAGAGAGAGAGAGAGAGAGAGAGAGAGAGAGAGAGAGAGAGAGAGAGAGAGAGAGAGAGAGAGAGAGAGAGAGAGAGAGAGAGAGAGAGAGAGAGAGAGAGAGAGAGAGAGAGAGAGAGAGAGAGAGAGAGAGAGAGAGAGAGAGAGAGAGAGAGAGACACAGAGAGAGAAAGATTGAAAGATTTGTAAAGTGAGAAGTAGACAAGGTTATAAGCTTACCATTATGGCTTTGGCTTGCTCTTCCTGAAGCCTCAACTTCTCCTGGTCTTCTTTGGTCAGACCAGGTGAGTGAAATGCTGGCACTAGAGGAACTCGAATACGGGGTCATGTCCATTCAACTGATGAGAGAAAATGAACACGCTACTTAACACAATGTTTCCTTACCATCAATACATGACTGTTATGCCTCCACTTCAAATAAATGTTCTGTCTCATAGATGTAGGAAACTATTAAGTGACAAATTTCATACTATGTGTTCAAAATAAAAGGAAGACACATTTCAAAGTATGTCGTGTTATTCAACTAGGTTACTAGGAGTTTTAGCAAAACTAGCATTTAAAGCCATAATCTCACTCTTATGTTATGAAGTCACAACAATTTACCACTAGACCCCATACACCCATTTTATATTGACAGTTTAAGTTACAAAACTGTCTTGCTACAAAATGGAAGTTTTGAGAAAACAGCAGAAAACCTAATTTTTGCAAGGATTTCACACAATTGTACATGATTCAGGACGTCCAAATGTTATCATGGATGCATGTGTACAATGAAACACATACAAAAAAGAGGTGAAACGGCACTCAATGATAAATTGATTTGCCTTCATAGTTGCATGCTACTACACCTCTACTTCTCTTGAGTTAAATGATAGCCAAAGGAGTTTCCAAGTTTCATTATTAATTGAATTTAGGCATTTATGCTCGTATTTGATCAACAACGTGCCAGAAATAAATGTTCACTAGGTAAAATTATAATAAGTATAACATTATATCAACTAGCGTGGTACATTGAAGAAAGCCATAAGAACTATTTCCACATATGTATTATCCAATATTGAGGTTTATAGATATGAAGATGGATTAAGTGTAGTCAGTGGGTTTGATTTTCTAAAAAGTTGGATTGATCACCTTGATTCTAATGAAAGATCCGCAGTTCATAGGTTTGACAAATGCTTTTAAACAAATTGTGCTCAAAGAAAAAAACAATGCATGCAAAACCTTGTTCAGAACATTGATTATCACCTGAATGGCATGTGGTGCATTGGCAGCAATGAATGTTCTGGATCGTCCTGTTATTGTGGACGCATTTGGATGTGGTAAAATGGTATGCTTGACAGGATCTGTCATGGTGGACACATCTCTTCTTGCTGTGGGTATTTGGGACCTTTGACCCATCCAACATTTTCGGAGGGAGGGAGGGAGAGAAGTTGAAATTCAATAAAAAAACAAAGATTTCCTTTAAAAAGTTACATTTCCAAATAATGAAGATAATCAATTAAACATTGAAATATTCACAGCACAAAAGAGGTTGATTTACGAACAAAGACTTGTACAAATTAGAAAAAATAGTATAAAACAACTTTGCTCAAAGCTTAAAGACACAAATTGGAAAGAATGTAATTAATCAGATTTTTCCTTTTCTTGTTTGATTAAAAAGTAATCTATTTTATTCTTTCTTCCTATGACAGGATGAACAAAGCATCTTAATATTGACATGATAACATTTCAGCCAATAAATTGAAACTTTTATTAACAAATTTGAAAACTCAAGAAAATGAAATAATATTTGGTAAGAAAATAGTTATGTCTGTACTCACACAAGTTTCTTACTGATTACTAGACCTAAGTGAGACAAAGTTTTGGAGACTAAAGTGAAAGACAACTTAGATTTGTTTCAAAAGAAAGAAAACAATTTGCCATGGCAACCTTTAGAAGTAGGAAATTTTAGTGTCTGTTTCATTGACAGTGGTTTTCATGTTGAATTATCACGATAAAATACATGATATGTTTCTTTTCCCTTTAGCTTCCTACTTTAGTAAGTTACAAGTAGACTTATGCGAAAGATGAAAATAAGTGACGACTCCACTAATAAAGACAGAACAAACACGTGACGTTTCGGGTATAAGCCTTCGTCAGACAACAAACGAGAAATATCTAGAATCTAGATCGAAGTACTACCTCAGGCATCACACAAAAGTAGACTTATGATCAGATTAATATCTACTTCCAGATATTACTTCTTTCTTAGTAGATTATGTTCATGGAAATGAAATTCTAAATAACTTACACTTACTTGTGAAAAGCCTGTAAGTTCTAGCTCTGCAATATTACAAAGACGTCTGAAAACATTAGCCATTTGACTAGCTGCCTTGCAAAAAGCAGGTAAAACTACAGGCACAGGTTTGATTTTCTCTCTCCATTCATATTCCATTTTAATGACAGTTGCTCTTCCTAGCATCAGGCTCAAGTGGAGCAAAGTGACATTGTTTGAGTTGCTGAGGGTGAATCCAGATGATGCAAGAGACGACAATCGTTCAAATTCTTTCTCGGATTCTTTCTTCAACTTCTTAGCAGCCACCTCAGATTTGGTCGATTTGGTGGGAGAAGTGTCGTTGGAAGTGGTGACACTTGAAACAGAATTAATATCACAGATATCTTTGGGCAAAGGCGGATTGGAATCCAATGACAAAGTTCTTCTCCTAGCAGATTTCGTCTGCCTCTTTTTCTGAAGAGACGGAGATAATATCACATTCGATGAAGATGATGTCGGCGACAAAACACAAGGAGGCACTGACAATACAGGAAGGGTGGTGGAACTTCTTTCTCTAATTTTAACGCAGGCTGATTTTCTATGGACGTGGGGGGTGACTTTGATGTAATGATGCATGATGGGGATGAAGGGCATTTCTGATTACTGTCTGGACTTGTGGGTTGTGAGAATTGTGACAAATCGAGGAAAACGGCATTTTCATCTTCAGGCAAGCCTGGGACACTTGGGCTTATTGATGACACCTCAGTGAGAGGAGATTTTGGCGGTAATGATCCCACAGTTTCGTTCGATTTGTTTGAAGACGATTGACACACTGTGTCTTTAGTGTCAGGAATGTTTTTATCACTGTTATCAAATGCAGAACCATCGGCTTTGTCATCAAAATCAGCCGGCTCCTCTTTGCTCAGTTTGTTTTTGATGTCGGATTCATTTGGTGGTGGGATGGACACAGAAGCTCCTTCTCCACTTTTGTCCTGCTCCTTGGTCACCTTAGGTTTCCTTTTCTTCACCAAAAAGGCTAAAAAGACACACAAAGAACCCCAAATAAAACCTGAACAAAATAAACAATTTTAAATCATTTGGATGTCACCTTATGAGAGAAGAAATAATGTCACTTGCCAATCATGTGACTTTATACAATGTATCATGTGGCATTAGTAGCTAAGTGGTTAGGCTGCCAGCTTTGGGACTGAGAGGTCCTGGATTTGAATCCTGGCAATGCTGCGTTCTTCACTTCCCTACTCAACAGCTGGGGGAGGAAGAAAGTACAGTAGTAGTAGCAGTCTAAGAACAGCCCCTTAGGAGATTGAAAAATCGTGGTGGTCACCGTGGTAATAAACAGAGGGGAACTCGGTAGTCTAGAGGCAAGGTGTCGGCCTCTCAACCAAAAGGCAGTGGGTTCAAGCCGTGCCAACAGTTGACAAATTTTCTCGATTTTTTTCAAGCAAAATCTACCCCCTGGGCCAGGTAGGTGGATAGACATCTAATCCCATCGGAGACTGACAATAAAAAGGAGGTCCCATGTATAGATAACAACGCTCTGTGCATATTAAAATCCCTTGTCTGTTTACAGGGCAGTCTGGGCAAAATAAAAAATCCTACCAAAACCCCAGAGATCACCTTAGTTCAATAGTTGTGCATGCAGGTAAATCAAATCAAATACTAAACAGACTAAACATTAATGCACAAGGAAAGGCAATGACCGTAATAAAATCTCATTCTTACTCAACCTGTCAATCATGCAATCAACGTCTATCAGTTTAAAGTTTTTTGCTTTTAGTATGAACATGAGTAACTGTCAAAATACAGTCATCCTATATCATTGAAAAGTTTGTAGCGTCCTTGGTTGCAATAGAAACGGCCGCCATCTTGGATTTTTACTCAATTTTCAACATCTATCTCCTCCTTAGTTATGAATAAAATCACTCAAAACCTGTGCCGATTGTCTTTTCCATTCAGTATCTTAAGAGTGACATCGTTTTTTAAAAATATTTTGGATAAAAATTTTTTTTTAATGAATTTTTGAAAATACTATATATCGTGAATGTACAAAAACGGCGTTTTTATTACAAAAAAACCCCGACGTCATTCTATTAACATTGACAAGAGGAACCTGTGTGCCAAATATAATACAAACCGTTCGGTAAATGGCGGAGGAGATAGAATTTTAGTGTGGAAAAACTACATTTTGAGAAAAATGCAAGTAAAAAAACCCACCAGAAAATAACACAAAACAAACGTTTCAGGTGTGTTTCCCTTGTTGTAGCAGCCCCGTCAATCTTTCGATAGTCTCTGACATTGTTACTTATGTAAATAGGATTATAAATCTAGGTTTAGATGTGCACTGTTGTGAAAACATATCCAAATGACCAGTTTTTTTCCCTATGCTTGTGCGCGTGTTTACATACACACTGACGCGCAACGCCTCTTAGATCACAGCAATGGGAGACATGTATTTTTAAGTCTCCAAAGTGTTTAACACAGATAAAGACTCACATAATCATTATTAAAGACTAAAATGACATGAATACAACAAAATAGTGCAGTGGAGAATAAAGACAAAAGTAAGAAAAAGTCCAGTAAAAAAAATGACAGCATGAATATGTAACGTTTGTCAGACGACAAACACATAGAGCGTAGCTTGTTATTAAAATGATTTGTAGTAGAAGAAGTGTCTTTCAACTCTACACAACACAATAGTTATTTGATTTAGCACACCAAATCTTTGTGAGAAGTAGCAGAGCTATACAGCCATCAAATGCTAGCCAATTTTTTAAAAGAATAAATCCATTATATCAGTAACAGGAAAAAGGTTGGTAATACGTACGCAAAATGTTTTCCTTGTAGCTGTTAAAAGCTACATCAATTTTGGGAAGTTTATGAGGGACAAAGGTAAGAGGTGTGATTTGGCATGATGGATGAAAAGAACAAGTCAGTTCCTCATTCAACTCAATTTCTTCCTTTCCACCCAGTGATTCTTTCTTGGAAGTTATTAAGGAAATATTACAGGATACATAAAATCTTTCAATGCTTATTTATCAAAGGATACATCCTGAATTGATCAAATGCATATTGGTTTTTAAACAACAAAAGAAAAGACCAAAAAAGGAGCTACTTAAACAATTTTTGTCTTCTGTTTAATGTCTAACCTTTAAGATCATATGTGAAAGAGTTCTGTGGGAGGAGTGTGGAATGAAAACTAGTAAGTCATGAAAATAACAATATAGATAATTGTATCTTTGAAACGGGGAGAGAGCAACCCGGTACAAACACTTCAAAATATTTAAAAGAAATAACAATTGAGCTAAATCATATATCTACATGAAAATTTCAAGGATACAAGTCTAATGCGACTTGACTTCCACTTGGTCCCAAGATATCTGAAAACTGATTCGAGTGTTCTACTGGTTGACAGCTTGAATCTGATTCGAGGATTCTGGGACAATTCTTGCACTTTAGCCCAGGCCGAGCTGTTTTTGGGAGTCAGTTCCAATGTGACTTGAGTGGGTATGATTGATGTAGCAGAGCCTTCTAATAACGTCATTTCTGCAGAAAATGTGTTTAAAAGCTCGCTTAAGATTAATATGTCAAAATATAAATATACATTGTCTACATACTGTTCTGTGTACACTTTGTGAATAATCAAAATATATTGTCTATGTAGTTATGTGTAACATTTTGTGAAAAATCATAGTTGAATCATAGACAAAGTGACTCATCAACTTGAGAATCATCACAAAGCAATTAAAAGATAAATTAAGGAAGATTTCTCAAAGATCTTTGCACACACATTTTTTTCTATAGCAAGTGACACATCAAGTATGAAGTTACTATTGTGAAGTGAAATTGCTTAAAACCAAAGGTGTACCTTCAATCCTATTGATCTTCTTCAGATATGAACATTTAGGTGTTCTCACTTTCACATGCCTGAGTGGAAAGTAAAATAAATTGATCAATACAATATTGTGTGTAATAATATCAACAAGGCCAATTAGATATCACTTTAGCACATCATTATATCATGAAAGCAGCCTTCAACAGAACATCGGTAGATATGTCAAATAATCAGCATGAACATTTTGGATGCTGCTTAAAAGAGAAAATATGTTTCTATGTTTAAAATTTATAAATCATAAAGTCAGACCTGTAATGAATTTTGTCAAAAATTAAAGGAAAATGTCAATTTGGCAAGAAAAGCCATATAAAGCAACAATAGATTACAGGAGGAAAAGATTTATGTTTTTTTAAATTTTGATCTAGCTCTATTAGTCCTGATTAACATTATGTAACTTATTCACTCTGAAACTAGAGTTGTCTTTTGTTCGTTATTAAATATATCATCTATGTAATTTGTGTCATATTTAATTTTTAAAAACGAAATGATCATTTATAATATATGTTGTTTGTGATATGCTAGGAAATTAATTGTGCAGGGATGGGGACAAGCTCTGAAAAAAACACCTGAACTTTATCGCCCCCGCCCCTTAAAATTTCAAAATAGTATTACGTAAGAGCATCGCATTTAAATACAAGTACAAGAAATATAAAGAAGAGGGCCATAATATAAAAAAACCTCCAATGTTATCAGATATGCCAGCTTTTTAGAATCAAAATTCAAGAGAGATCCATATCACTATCATAGTCCTGTAGTAGTACATTGCTGGAATGGTTAGACAGTGTCTTGGAGTTTGAGTCCTGTATGGTAACTACCTATATATCTAAGGGTTTATTTTTCAAAAGTATATCAAGCCATCATAGTCTTGCAGACTATTCATCCTCTGATTCTATAAAACATGAGTTAAAATTTCACACGTGCATGTGCATGTTGTGCAAGTAACATCCCATAGCAGTTATTAAAATGCTGAGCCCCTCCCTCCCCTGATAGGCTCTAGCCAAATAATTACTCAAACACACACACACACAAAAACACAATAAAAGAAAACAACCCAAGAACAGACGAAAACAAGTGAATCATCTCTTCTTTTCGTTTATCTTCCTTTCTTTACATTCAAATCGATCTCTTCTCACCAAACATTCTTCATCCTCTTTTAACGCAGTCACTATTTTCATCATGTTTTTCACGTTTTCTTACTCCCTTTCTTCCATGGCATTTTACTTTGCAGTCACTTTACTTCCCTCCAGAACATTTTTATTGTACTACAACTACAATATTCCCTAATGTTCTCTTCAAGTATGCCACCCCACCCCCCTCTCTCTCTATCTACCTCAACAATGGCTTCCTATGATGCAATACTCTTGGAATCAAAACTCCTAATCCAAACTAAACAATACTAGTTTTAAAAAAAATGTCAACATGTGTGAGTTATCTCCCTTTACGGGCGTGAGTCGCAAAGGGTGTGGACGTCAGTTGGACTTGCTTGTTTGTTTTATTGAAGTTTACCCCCTCTAACATATACATTGATCTCAGGTGAAAGTAAACAGCAAGATTAAGATTAGATAAAAAAGAGGAAAAGGAAGATGAAGAACTTGCCAGTAGCACCCCCATCCACCCACGTTGGAATTGAGTCTCGGATATTAAAAGAAAAGCTCAAATCAAAGTAGCTTCATTTCATTAATTCAAGTCAAGCCCCGAAACTTTCAACCAAGCATATGTGACTAACCTTAAAGTAATAACATGCGACCGTGAAAAAAAAATCAATACTCGCGTAGTATTGTAGCCCTTGTGTAGAATTTTATGTGGCGTAAAATTAACACAATACTACAGGTGTCTGTGTTGATCAGGATGCTGTATAGCAATCTTGCATTGTAGACCCTGTATGTATGTGTGTGTGACAAAGACAGAGAGAGAGAGAGAGAGAGAGAGAGAGAGAGAGAGAGAGAGAGAGAGAGAGAGAGAGAGAGAGAGAGAGAGAGAGAGAGAGAGAGAGAGAGAGAGAGAGAGAGAGAGAGAGAGAGAGGGAGAGGAGGGAGGGAGGGAGGGAGGGAGGGAGGGAGGGAGGGAGGGAGAGAGAGAGAGAGAGATTGCATGTCTTTCTTATAAGCACGGAGCAGAAGTGTCCTGTCTGTATGGGCTTTAACCAACCGATTTGAAAAGGGCAAAACCAATTGTAAAATAGTAAATGAGGCATAATTCTAGAAAACAACAACAAAAAAGCGCACGATTAAACTTGAAATTTTGAATGTTAAAGGTTTGTAGATGTACTACACCTACTATCGGTACCACTACTACTATTACTAGGCTTACCACATCAGCATTACTTATTTTACTCTCTCTCTCCTTCCTTTTCCCCTCTGTTTCTCTCTCATTAAACGGCGATAAATGATACCATAATGACTCTCTCTCTCTGTTTGGGACATCAGTCCTAATTAGATTTAGACTCTATGTTTTCCCGGACGACTGGTGCTTGTGTGTGTATGAAAATGAGACAAAAACACAGAGGTACTGCAAAAAAACCCCCGGAAAATCCCCATTCCCTGTCCCATAAGGGTTAAAACAATGGCAGATGGTTATTCAGCCAATGAAATTAGGATAGGCCTGCAGGCGACAGGTAAAAGGTCGGTCCGGTGGAAACGGTGTCGTCTCAGGCCTTGCCTGCGAGAACGACCGGTGAAACATTGACTCCCTTGTGGCCATTAAAAAAATCTCGGAAGTCTCATTTGAAAATCCCGTAGGTCCTTTTCAACGTGTCAAAAACCCGGGGAAAAACGGAAAATCTCCATTCCTGATTGTGACTAAAGCAAACTTCCTTTTGGACGAATAAAGATTATCTTATTACATTAGACTAAATCTCTCTTTATCTCAAGCACACACCATACACACAAACAGCTGCAAATTCATAAACTTGATATATCTAGATCTACACATACTCAAATGTAAACATTAAAGTGAGCATTACTATCTGAAGGGTGAAATTCCAAAAGTATGAAAAACAAAACATCTCCTTAATAGAGTGTAAAATGGAAACAAATGAAGGGATATGAGTTCAATTACTAATCAATTTTTTGTCAACAAACAAATGCTTAATCATCAAGGTACATTTATGAATCAAAGAAAGCCTGTAAATTACATTCCAATTGAAATCAAAAGTACCTTTGTTCTTGCCATTCTTGGATATGTATGTCGTTTCTCTGAAACATGTAATGAATCACCTTTAATCAGATCAACAATTCTCTTACAACTACAAATAGAAAAAAGCATAAGACAGATTTAAGGCCCTACCACATGGTCACAACTCGCTCATATGGCCGTTCTACATATTGATTAGGATGTTGGTGATGCACATGTCATGCAGACATTCAGATTGACAACCTATTCCATCGCCTGGTCAGGAAATTTTATGAAAATCTGACAGTGTGTCACGCGCATGTCCTGCCGGAGGTGATACCAGGCAGTGCATGACATTTCGCCAAAATACCTAGCCAACGCCCGAAGACACAATAGCGCCAAGCGTTCAACACGTGTTTCCAGTTATATTTGTTTATGTAAATAAGAAATATGCCTTATGAAATAATGTCATTTTCAAATTCGGAATCTTCAAATTAGTCTAAATGCTCCCAGGAACTGCTTTTATGTTAGTTATAGATACTGACATCTTAAAAAATGGATTAAATCAATGAACACACTAGATCTTTACATGCAGTCGCACTCTTTGTGGTATACTTGCTGCAGTCGACCGGCATTGGGAATTAAATTCTTGTTTAATCTTTTCTACCCCTAGGTTGAATAATAAATACCACCACCGGATTCCTTGAACAATTTTCACCCAGAAAACTGGAGTTCTGACTGTGGCATTTGGCCTATAAAAACCTTTACAAAAATCGAGAAGGAAACCTGTGCCCTCATGTGTCGGAAAAACCAACTCAAATAAGGAAGAAATACACCCTTTGTCCAAGGCGGGGCTTCCAACCCAAATGACTGATTCCTATCCCATTGCCATGATGACTGCTTGCATGCGACAGAAACTGTATGATCTAGGTATGACCGTCTGGTAGGGCTCTCATGTTCGATGAAAGCATGACCAACAAGTAGAACCAATGTGTTGGCTCTTATTTTTAGCCAGGCAAAATGTATGCCAGATGTACATATATAGAATGTATGACAAGCATGTTTGACCGTGTAGTAGGGTCTTTATAGTTGTATCTAGAAGTCTACATCATTTATGCTGTGCAGACTAGACCCTTCAAATCCTTTGTTAATACCACAAGGAATTATTACAGTTGTTTTGCACTCATTTTGCCAATTTTTCAGATTTTTCTTAATAAGACGATTTTCTTCTTCTAGATACAGCTTTCCACATGAGCCAAATCAGGAAAACAAAGCCTTGATCAAAGATTAGAAATGTCATAAAGTTTTTTATCATTTAAAAAGCGGTTTGGCTGTAACGACTTTTAAATCAGAGGCCTTTGACAATAAAACGCTACATGAAAATGCTTCTATGCTAAATCATTCAGTTAATAATAATTGCTAAATGAAATAGGAATATTTCATGGGGTAGTTCCTATTTCTTGATATCATCAAAGTTTAGACTGCTTTATTTTCCATCTAAGAGCAAAGACAGATAAGAATAATTTAAAATTAATGTTAAATAACAACATTTTTCAATATGAATTCTATTTCACTTAATGAATGTAAATTTAGGTACAGAAATAAACTTACCCAAAATAAATCAACTCATTGAGACATTTTCTAAATTCAGAGTCTGTTTCTGTTTTGAAGAAATAGAAAAGTAAACAATGCAGGCTTAAAATCATGTCAGTAGCATACAAGAGAGGTTTCCAATATCCATTTTATCAGTGTCAAATGTAAATGAACTTATGTACATTGTTTTATCTTTGTAAATTGAATCTTTGAAACAGAAGTTCTGTCATTCTCATGGCAAGCATTGTATTATGGTAACATATTAAAAAATAATACAACTGGGAAAACATACCTTTAACACATTTCGTAAAACACCATAGTTGATCAAACCATACAACTCCTGAGTAACCGGTGGTACGTCTATGGAAATGGAAAAGATAAAGGTCTCTTTAAATGATAGAGTAATGAGTAAACAGCATCTAGCAAGTTCGAGTAAGAATTTATCAGCACAGCTACCCAAAACTTCTTTTTTTCTTTTTAAAACAACAAGTATGAATTACAAAATGCGAGTAAAACTCAGCAATTGTGTTGGTCAGTTATCGATGAAGAAAGTGCCTAATAATATACTTTGGTTGTACCACTTTAAGTAGTCTTCTCAACAAAAATTTCAAAAAAAAAAAAAAAAAAAAATGATAATAAAAAATATGCTCAAATCCAAAGCTAGATATTGACAACAGATCTAAGCAAAGAGTATACCTCCAGTGTGCTCATTTATGGGGGGGGGGCATACTTTGGTTGCCAGGTAGGAGAGAAGCAAATATATGTTTAAAAAGTCAACATCATGTCCTGTGAAGGGTTGCTTTAAAGCAGAGTTTCAATACTTGATATTAGGAAAAGATTGACATATATGACTAATGCTTCAATGTTTTGAAAGAAACATGAAGGAGGAGAGGGTTACAAGAATTCATCTTTTCCAAGAAATTCTTTGATTTAAAAAGACGTTACTGTTGAAGTGAAAGCATTATAGCAGGTCATTTAACCTTAGCAAACACTTTATTGCTACTTTGATTGATTTTTCTACACCACCATGCAAAAAAAGCTCCATTACAAAATAACAGATGCACACAATATAATGTACTAACAGTCTTGACAAAAAAAGTCCAAATCAATAGAATCAAATAAATTTGTAAGCAACAAAGAAGGCCACATACCATAAATTTCCTGTAAGTGGATGAATTTTGAAATTTTAGCCCAGCAGCGGTAGTAGAAATAGCGCACCTGGACCTTGTCTTTTGGGGGGAGATTACGACTTTAGCAGAATAGGAGATTCTTTTGCTGATGGCTTCCAAATTTTTTCCATACTGTCAACAAACCAGAATACAAATAATTTAAAAAAAATGAATGTGAATTTTCAAAACACATTTTTGTGTCCTATGAGATAAGTCACTTTCATCACAGAGCATAACGCTTGTTTAAAATTATTTTTAGAACAAAACAAATGATAACAATAAGTAATGTAATTCAAATAAAAATTTTAAAATGTAAATCTCCTACCAGCTTTTATTAAACAAACTTTAGTCTAGTTGCTTTTTTTAGCAACGTAAGTTGCTAAAATTGTGAACAAAACATAAAACTAAGTTATTTTTTCCTTTAAATAATAATAGTAACCTTTATCATCAACCCCTGCAATTTGAGAGTTTTCTTCTAGTATAGAAAAGAAATATATAAAAAGGAAGGCCGAAAATTTATATACTGCATTTTCTTTATTAAAAAAAGAAGAAAGAATTATGTAGGCTTGGAACAGTATGCCTTTTGATAATGTTTTAAGTTTTTTAAAGAAAAAGTAGCATACTTTAAACTACTAAAAACGAACCTCCCCAAGGTATATAAAAAACAGTTCCTTGTCTCGAATAGACCATGGAGTTCCTGGTCTACGATTCAGTTTTTTGACGCTTGCTACAGTTTTCTTCTGTTGTGGTTTGGTAGCTTAAAAACAATAAATTTAATAAGTAAATGGAATGAGAGAATGAAACAAATCTTTTTCAACTGAATATCAATGCACATTGACTTGAAAAACAAAAACAAAAAATTTCTTACTCAGAAATATGATGTATTAACTATACACAAAGTTAAAAAAAAAGTCCAAATGCTTAACATTGTGTCTTTGTATGTGTGTTTTTCGTCCTTTTTGTGTTATTTAATGCTGCTAAACTGTCCTGTAACATGAACAAATCTTGTAAAGATTCATTTAGAACTGACCTGCAGGGGAGGTGCCTTTACTTTTCGAGGAGTAGGTGCTTGATTTAAGCTGGACCATTCATCTTCAGCATCGCCTAAACGATTTCTTTTGATGCTCAATCTTTCACTTATTCTTGTGGGTTTTAATGATTCCTCTTCCCCTGTGCCTTTATTTTCTGGCGCTTGCTCAGGTCCTTGTCTGGGGTAGCACCCAACGAAGGCCCTTGTACTTCACCAAAATTGTCATCAAGAACAGCGTTGCTTTTGGGGCTGAAGGTATCTATTGACAATTTTTCATTATCACTGTCTACTTCCTTGTTGTCTGTTATCACCAGTATCCTAGGGGGATATGGTAAGGAATAAACGTTAGTTGCTGTAAATTTTTAGCAAAGAAGAAATATGATATTAAATCATAGCCTACATAAGATAAGAACACGTCAAATCAATTACGCAATCAGTAGAATCTTTTTAACTAGAGAATATTGTTTGTGTCTAAAAATATTAGTAAAGAATCTATTTACTATTTTGATTGTTTTTCAACACTGTAAGTTAAACTTAAAATGTAGGGCCTATATGCGTGAATAAACAGAACAGATAGAAAATAAAATGTGATAGCAAACATTCAATATAGAATTTAGATCTAGATCTACAAGAATTAATATTTTAAGCTTTTTGAATAAAAGCTAGTGCATAGTTTGTCATTTTTATCATTTTCCCACACTTTTTCACCAATTTAAGCAATTATGCATCAAAAGATGACTATAATATTCACAGGGTTTAATACAATCTTCATTACTATATATAGATCTATATAAGTCTGAGTGTATTATACATACAACTCTGATCTACATTTGCTCACCCGTACCCTGTTACAATTTGAGAAGCAGAGAAGATATTAAAAAAAAAGACAAAAATTAAGATTTTTATCAACATGATAAAGTTCTCTTGTCCTTGTCCATATTCCACTGGCTACACAGATATTGACACCCTGAAAGAACACCTCAGACAGGAAAATTTGATGATGGCTATTCTAAATTATACCTGTTTTAGCAATATCTTCAAATAAAAATGCAGAGCATTGCATTGTTGTCATTGCACCAAATTGTTCTGGTGAATATTGAACAATCTGGGAGATCACCATTTGAAACACATTATTCTGATAAAATCATAATCTATGTCTATTGAATTTGAAGAGACTTTGGGCTTCCACTTACCAGCCTTTAAGTTATGTTGTAGGTACAGAAACAATAAATTATCATGATAAAATCAAAATTAAAAATGAAGAGAGACTGAAAAATCAAAATGGCCGCACTAGATCCATAAACCATTATTATAGTATCAAGGTTGTTGTTTCGTGTTATAGAAGAAATTATAAATGTGAAATAAACAGGTGGTAAACAAAGTAAACAAACTACACATGTGTTCACTTTTGAATATGCAAAAATGATTCTTATCCATCCGTTCAACTCTTAAAAGCAATAACAAAATATTTAGTTCAGGACAACTTTTGAGAGGTAGTGACTGATGTCAACGTAGACTTCGAAACTAGATCTACGACAAAAGCGGGCGCAAAATTCCACTTTATAATAATATTCACCGCTTTGAGCAGTTTCAGTTGCGTTCGATGACTCAGTATCATCAGCTGATAATTTTCGGCGCTTTGGTGGTACCATTATGGAAAGAATAACTTGAAAAAAACGCATCTCCTTGATGAGGCCTAGCAATGGCCAAAGTTGGCTCTATCTGCAACAAGGGGCTTGGTTCTCAACAAAAACAAACCGCCTCGGAAAGCGAAAACCCGTCAAAGGGAAGCTATTCTCAAAATTGTTAGCACTTTTTTGGTGGAGAGAGGTTATTTCCCATGACATTTCCTTGAAATGAAGAACTTGATTGGTTGAAAACATTTAGCGTTCTGCATAAATAATTTTGTCTCACGAAAATAACTTTTTTTTTTATATTGTTGACAGAAATATAATAAGTGATTTATCTTGAGATAATTGCATTCACACCGAAATGACTCTAATGAAAAGTCATCACAGGACAAAAGTCAAGTAATCAAAATTTTACATTGGACAATTGTAAATTAATTTTGTCTATACGTTGCTTTATTACGATTTATCGAAACATTATTCCACAGTTATGAGGTGAACTTGGTAGTAGCTAGGACAAATATATCGATAATGTCATCGATTGGTTGAGTTCTTGTTTTGGTGACGACTTTCATACCCGTTTAGCTTTTATTATGTGTGCGTGTGTGTGTGTGTGTGTGTGTGTGTACGTGTATGTGTGTGTGCTTGTTTGTATTTTGTCTTCTTATTTCATTTTGAAGGATCGACTAGTTGACACCTCAGCAGCAAACTCTTCTACAGATATAGAGGTTTCTCTTTTCACCACTACAAACAGATCCTGAAGTCAGTTAAAACAAAAATTATCGCAAATTGTGGTAAAAGCACTAAATTTGACAATACCGGTGCTGTCACTAATACCAATACAACTGATTGCCCACACACTGTGGTTAAAACACCAAATTTGACAATACTGTAGCTAATACTAATACAACTGGTTGTTCAGATAGAGCCACAATGAGAATGAACAACGAATCGTTAAAAGTGACTAGTAAAGTGTCCATTTTGTTGTAGGTAGCCGTTAGAAAATTATTTTTCTTATCAAATGTTGGTACCAACGGCGTGAAGTGTCAACCAATGTCTCACTGGAGGGCTTAAAAGATAAACTTTAAATTGATGTTTACTAGCCCAAACACCATGGTGACCATTATAGGTACAAAATCACCATTCGACAACTTAAATTATATCCAGAAATAAACAGAAGTTTGAAAGAAATTCCAAGTTTGTATTAATGTTTACTTACATTTATTGATACACCTCCCAATCAATACGATAACACGATATGGTAGTGCTTGTTTACAAAGGCGTGGCATACCCATTATTGTAGGTGGTGCCATCATAAAATGTTGTCACGATATCATCCTTTCAGACAACTGACATAAATCATAAAACATGATGTAGTACAATGTACAATGTAATAACATTACAGTGTACTTAAGTTAATGTTTGGAGACAAAATCTGCTCAACGCTTCTTCACATCCGCAAACTTTTGAACAGTGTGAGAAAGAGAGAGAGAGAGAGAGAGAGAGAGAGAGAGAGAGAGAGAGAGAGAGAGAGAGAGAGAGAGAGAGAGAGAGAGAGAGAGAGAGAGAGAGAGAGAGAGAGAGAGAGAGAGAGAGAGAGAGGGAGAGAGAGAGAGGGAGAGAGAGAGAGAGAGGGGGAGGGAGAGAGAGAGAGAGAGAGAGAGAGAGAGAGAGAGAGAGAGAGAGAGAGAGAGAGAGAGAGAGAGAGAGAGAGAGAGAGAGAGAGAGAGAGAGAGAGAGAGAGAGAGAGAGAGAGGAGAGCGAGAGAGAGAGAGAGAGAGAGAGAGAGAGAGAGAGAGAGAGAGAGAGAGAGAGAGAGAGAGAGAGAGAGAGGGAGCGAGAGAGAGAGAGAGAGAGAGAGAGAGAGAGAGAGAGAGAGAGAGAGAGAGAGAGAGAGAGAGAGAGAGAGAGAGAGAGAGAGAGAGATACATACATACAGACAGACAGACAGACAGACAGATACAGAGAGAGACATAGAGAGAGAGACAGACATACATAGACAGACAGAGACAGAGAGAAAGACAGAGAATTGAGAGCGCAACACACATTAGTGTGTATCAGCATCACAACACGTGGGGCTGATCTTTCGTTAAGTTAGATGGCAAGGATCTCGATAAAAATAAATGTGTCGGTCAGCGGGCATGCATGCGGCACGCCAGTTCAAGGATGGAACTAGATCGGTGCTTGGCTCCAAAAATTTAATTTTTATGAACATGCAAAGAAGGGAATGCCATGACCTTTGACCCTATTCCGGGAATATTTTTGTACAGTTAACTAAGCTTCATTGGTTCCCATTGGGAGAGGGCTCCACATGAGAAAGTCAGAGGCTGCACGTGATGTCACCAGCGGTGAAACCTGATAGCGAAAGGACCTGCAGAGAAGTGTAGTGTGAAACTAGTGTGTTTGTATGTGTGTGTGTATGTGTGTGTGAGAGTGTGTGTTGGGTAAAGCAAGTCGATGCGATGTGTTTATTGCAAAGAAATCATAGTGGTACCTTCTTGGTGTATTGCAATATTTTACAAGTGGTTCCTGGCACCAAAAAAACAACAACCCCAAGCAGAACACGTCCCTGTTTGTTTATGAACTGACTTAATCAGATTGTAAGCAATTTCAGTGGATATGGGAATAAAGTCTAGATTGCTTCGATGTCTCTGAAACCATTGGTACTGTAATGGAAGTAGTCATTTAGACCTTTGTTTAAAACAAATAAAAACAACAACCCCGCAAAAAGCCTCAAAAATAAAACAAAACAAAAACAAAACAAACAAACCAAAATAAACAAACCAACAGCAGTAAACTAACAACGCCCCTCACATATGCGCAATAACCAGAAACAGCAGGCCTACCAATAACACTAAACAATAGATACAGCGTACATATAGAAACAATCATTGAAAATCGCGAAATGTCCGTATTTCCAGTCCCAGAATTGTAACTTACACGTCCTTACACTGCGATGACTATGACACAGATAAAAAAAAAACCCAGTAGCCTGAACACCACCAACTCCAACCCTCAACAGTTACCGGTACTACACCTTCATCACCACATTCTCACTAACACCAACATTAACTCTCGCACCCTAACCAAATTCTTCTCACTGAACAAATATTGATTGTTATCGACATCACATGTCTATATTATATTCCCAGCTGTAACCATCATCAACATGAAGCATTTCACCTGATATCATAATCTCTCCCCCACCCCACCCTTTTAACACATAACAAAGTAAAATCCCCATAACCCTAACACAAGCCCATACACAAAAATCCCCATAACCCTAACACCAACCCATCACAACATTCCCCTCAACCCCAAAACTGTTAACTAGTTTGTGACAGGGTATACCAGGTTGTCGCAGGGTTAAACCAGGTTGGGGCAGGGCTATACCAGGTTGTAACAGAGTTATACCAGGTTGGGGCAGGGCTATAACATGTTGGGGCATGGTTATACCATATTGTGGCAGGGTTATACCTGGTTATACCGATTGTGGTAGGGTTATACCTGGTTAACCAGGTTGTGACAAGGTTATATCAGATTGTGGAAGGGTTATACCTGGTTACATCAGACTTTGACAGGGTTATACCTGACTATACCAGATTGTCACAGGGTTCTGCCTGGTTGTATCAGATTGTGACAGGGTTATACTTGGTTATACCAGATTGTGACAATGTTATACCTGCTGGTTATATCAGATTGAGACAGGGTTATGCCTGGCTATACCAGATTGTGACAGGGTTATGCCTGGTTATAGCAGATTGTGACAGGGTTATATCAGATTGTGGAAGGGTTATACCTGGTTACACCAGATTATGACAGGGTTATATCATATTATGGCAGGGTTCTACCAGATTATGGTAGGATTATTCCAGCAGGTTATACCAGGTTGTGGCATGGTTATACCAGGTTATGGCAGGGTTATACCAGGTTATGGCAGGGTTATACAAGGTTATGGCAGGGTTATACCAGGTTGTGGCAGGGTTATACCTGGTTATGGCAGGGTTATACTAGGTTGTGACAGGATTATGTCCAGCAGGTTGTGGTATGGTTATACCAGGTTATGGCAAGGTTATACCAGGTTATGGCAGGGTTATACCAGGTTGTGGCAGGGTTATACCAGGTTGTGGCAGGGTTATACCTGGTTATGGCTGGGTTATACCAGGATATGGCAGGGTTATACCAGGTTGTGGCAGGGTTATACCAAGTTATGGCAGGGTTATACCTGGTTATGGCAGGGTTATACGAGGCTGTGGCATGGTTATATCAGGCTATGGCAGAGTTATACCACGGTATGGTGGGGTTATACCAGGGTATGGTGGGGTTATACCAAGGTTATGGTGGGGTTATACCAGGTTGTGGCATGGTTATACCAGGTTATGGCAGAGTTATACCAGGTTATGGCAGGGTTATACCAGGGTATGGCAGGGTTATACGAGGTTATGGCATGGTTATACCAGGTTATGGCAGGGTTATACCAGGTTATGGCAGGGTTATACCAGGTTATGGCAGGGTTATACCAGGTTATGGCAGGGTTATACCAGGTTATGGCAGGGTTATACCCAGGTGTTTACCAGGGTATGGTGCAGGGTTATACCAGGTTATGGTGGGGTTATACCAGGTTATGGTTGTGATACCAGGCGGTGACAGAGTTATACCAGGTATGGTGGACAAGGTTATACCCAGGGTTATATGATAAGGTTTATACCAGGTTGTGGCAGGGTTATACCAGGTTATGGCAGGGTTATACCAGGTTATGGCAGGGTTATACCAGGTTATGGCAGGGTTTTACAGGTTGTGGCAGGGTTATACCAGATTGTGGCAAGGTTATACCATGGTTGTAGCAGGGTTATACCAGGTTGTGTCAGGTTATACCAGGTTATGAGATTGTGACAGGGTTATACCAGGTTATAACAGGTTTATACAAGATTGTGGCTGGGTTGTACCAGATTGTGTCAGGGTTATACCAGATTGTGGCTGGGTTGTACCATGTTGTGGCAGGGTTATTCTAGATATCGCAGGGTTATACCAGATTGTGGCTCAGTTATACCAGATTGTTGTTGTTACAGGATTGTGGCAGGGTTATACCAGATTGTGGCTGGGTTATACCAGATTGTGACAGGGTTATACCAGGTTATTATAAGTTTGTGACAGGCTGTGACAGGGTTATACCAGCTTGTGCCAGGGTTATACAAGATTGTGGTAGGGTTATACCATGTTGTATCAGGGTTACACTAGAGTATGACAGGGTTATACCATGTTTTTTCTTCTTTCTTTCTTTATCAGCTCCCATTCTACCTTCGGTATATGGGTTTTAGATGCCCGAAATGATCTTTCTCCAGGCTGCCCTGTGCTGACAGTTTCTGTTTCCTTCCGTGAAAGTTAAATTTCTTTGCGTTAATGCCTCTTTTATATCTTCTTCCCACTTTCTCCGAGGTCTGCCTTTTGGTCTTTTACCTTGAGTTTTAGCACTATATACTGATTTAGCTATTCTATTGTCATTCATTCTGTTAACATGCCCAAACCATCTCAGTTGATTCATTTCTATCTTAGTTTTTATGCTATCTGCTTTGGTTTGATCTCTTATTGTTGTGTTTCTGATTTTGTCTCTTTTAGTTTTCCCTACTACTCTTCTTAGATATTTCGTTTGGCTGCCTGCACTCTACTGTATTCCCTACTGTCTAAGGTCCAGGTTTTACTGCCATAGAGGAGAGTAGGACAATAAACTGTGTTGTATACTGCCATTTTGGTTTTTGTTGACAATTCTTGTTTACCTACAAATGCCTTTCCTAGGTGGTTATATATTGCACTTGCCTTTTGGATTCTCTGGCTGATTTCTTCTCTTAGTTTTCCCTCTGAGTTAATTATTACTCCTAAGTAATTGTAGCTTGGAACTTGTTCTAAATTCTCCCTGCCTAATTTAAGATTTTGTGTTTTAGCTTCTTAGTTACTAGCATTGTTTTGGTTTTCTTTGCATTTACTCTCATTCCTCTTTTATTTAATTCATTATTCATTATGTTGATATTTGACTGGAGATCCCTTTCTGATTTTCCAAACAGAACTAAATCATCAGCAAATGAAAGCATTGATACATTTACTGGTTTGAGCTTCCACATACCTACATTCATTTTCTTCATGTTTGAGGATGCCTTTGCGACTGAATCCATAAATGTGATAAACAAAAGAGGACTTAGGTTACAGCCCTGTCTTACTCCTATATCTACATCAAATTCTTCAGATACATTTCCAGCTACTCTCACTGCACATGTTGGTTTATTGTAAAAACTTTTAATGGCTTCTATTAAATTTTGCTCTACTTTGTTTTTTTTAAGGAATGCCATAGTTTGTCCCTCCTCACAGTGTCAAATGCCTTTTCTAAGTCAATAAAACACAGGTAAAAGTCAATGTTTCTCTCAAAGAATTTTTCTATTATTTGTCTAATTGTAAATATGTGATCTTGTACACTTCTTCCTGGTTTAAATCCACTCTGATGCTCTTCAATCTGATCTCTACTCTTTTCCTTAGTCTCATTTCTAGAATCCTGGCATATACTTTTCCTGGTACGCTAAGTAGTGATATCCCTCTATAGTTTGAGCATTCCATGGTTGATCCTTTCTTGTGTATTAGTACTACAGTTCCCTTTTTCCAGTCGTTTGGCACCTGTTTGGAATTCCATGCTTGTTGACATATTGCATGTAGTAGTTTGTCTGCCTCTCTCCCTTGGTTTTTAATCATTTCTGGATAAACTTGATCTACTCCTGGGGCTTTTCCTAATTTCACTTTTCTTATAGCTGTTTGAAGTTCTTCCATTGATATATCTACATCTTCAGCTGTCTCATCTCCAATACTTGTTACTCTTAATAATTGATATGTACTCCTTGTTTCATATGTTCTGGAGGGATTATGTAATTGTTGAAAATACTTTCTCCATGTTTCCATGATTTCGCTGTCTCCTTTCATTATTTCTCCTTTGGCGTTCTTAATTTGTCGTATTGGGCATGTTTTGGTCTTTCTAATGCTCTTCATTGCTCCCCAGAACAGCTTTTGATTTCCTTGATAGCTTTCTTGAAGTCTTTGTCCAAACTCTTCCCACTGTTCCTGTTTTGCTTTCCTAACTTCCTCTTTGGCGATAGTTCTTTTACTCACGTAATCTATCCTATCCTCTGGTCTCTTTGTTTGCAAGTATTTCATCCAGGCATCTTTTTTTTCTTTGATCTTAGTCTTGACATTCTCATTCCACCATGCTGTCCTTTTCCCATCTCCTTTAATTTGTTTCCTACCATAGACCTCTTCAGTACAACTGAGGAGTGTTTCTTTATATTTGCCACTTTTCTTCTTTTGTGCCTTCCTTCAGATCCATCTGCCTTTCACTGATAGATCTTTTTATCCTGGATTGGTACATCTGTTTTACTATTGGTTTATTTAGTTCTTCTATTTTGAGTTTATTAGCTTTCTTCTCTTTCCTTTTCTGTTTGTTTTCTTCAGTTAATAATCTCATTTTGGCTATCACTAGGTGATGATCACTAAATATTTCAGCTCCTCTGCTTACTCTAGCATCCATTGTACTGTAAAAAGGGAGCTGCTAACTATTATGTAGTCTATGATTGATTTTTCACATCTGTCTTCATTTACTCTTGTATATTTGTGGATATCTTTATGAGGAAAAATGTGTTAGCTATTTTCATGTTATTTTTTAAGCAAAAATCTATTAGTCTCTCTCCATTTGGAGAAGTTGTTGTCTCTCCTTCTTTACCTATTACTCCTCCTGAAATTTCTACATTGTTGCCTACTCTAGCGTTTAAATCTCCTAAAACCATTAATTCCTGTTTGGGTTTGAGATTGTCTGCAGCTATTTGTAAATCATTTTCGAAGATATCTTTTTCTTCTTTGGGGGCATCTTCGTTTTGTCCATAAGCTATTAATGAATTAATTTCTCGTCCTTTTGGTTTAATATTTACCTCTAATAGCCGTGGGCTTACAAATTTCCAACTTCCTAGTAGCATTTCTTGCCTTTTATGCATTAGGAGGCCTACTCCTGCTCTAGCTCTCTATCTTTGATATCTACTCTGAGAAGATTAAAGTATGATTTGTCCTACATTTTCTATTCCTTGTCCTTTTTTTCTTTGTTTCTGTAATAGCCAAAATGAATTTTTCCATTTTTGCAGCTAATTCTAACTCCTTTCCATTAATTGCCCCAACATTCCATGCTCCAAAATCAGTCCGTGTTCTTTTCCACAGTCGTCTTCGAAAGTTCAAGCCGGGTATATCATTGTATATATTACTTTGAATCATGTTGTTTTGGATAAGTAGGGGATTAGCCCACTGTACCCAAGGTAGATGGTGGAGCTGCCACCCTGAGGTCCCCTACCGGGCCTTGTTATTTGCTGTCAGGGTTAACTCCTTAGCCTTTAGTCATTCAAGACCAGCTCTGCAAGGCAGCAGATTGTTATTTTCTGTCAGGGTTAACTCCCTTAACCTTTGGTCTGTCAAGACCGGCCTGCAATGTAGCAGGTTGTTTTCTTTCAGGGTTAACTCCCTTAGCATTTGGTCAGCCAAGACCTGCCTGCAAGGCAGCAGAAGACTCGTGGAGGGCAGGATCATCTACTCCCCGTACAGGTGCTTACCTGTCCACTGCCCAGTATATCATGTAGTCCCAGGGTTATATCAGATTGTAGCAGGGTTATGCAGGTTATGATAAGTTTGTTACAGGCTGTGCAGGCTTTATACCAGAGTATGATAAGTTTGTGACAGGCTGTGGCAGGGTTATACCAGGTTATGGCAGGGTTATACCAGGTTAATGCAGGGTTATACCAGACTATGGCAGGGTTATACCAGGTTATGGCAAGGTTATACCAGGTTATGGCAGGGTTATACCAGGTTAAGGCAAGGTTATACCAGGTTATGATAATTGTGTGACAGGCTGTGGTAGGGTTATACCAGGTTATTATAAGTTTGTGACAGGCTGTGGTAGGGTTATACCAGGTGTAACAGGCTATGGCAGGGTTGTACCATACTGTGGCATGTTTGTACCAGCTTATGATAAATTTTGTGACAGGCTGTAGCAGGGTTATGTCAGGCAGGTGACAGGGGTTATACCAGGTGATGGCAGGGTTATACCAGGCTATGGCAGAGTTATGCCAGGTTATGACAGGGTTATACTAGACTGTGACAGGGTTATACCAGGTTATGATAAGTTTGTGATAGGCTGTGGCAAGGTCATACCAGGCTGTGGCAGGGTTAAGCCAAGTTATGACTGGGTTATACCAGGCTGTGGCAGGGTTATACAGGTTATTATAAGTTAGTGTCAGGTTGTGGCAGGGTTATGCCAGGTTATGATACGTTAGTGATAGGCTGTGGCGGGGTCATACCAGATTATAATAAGTTGGTGACAGGCTGTGACAGGGTTATACCAGGCGGTTGCAGGGATAGCAGATTGTGATACGTTTGTAACTGGCTGTGGCAGGGTTATACCAGGTTATGATAAGTCTGTGACAGGCTGTGGCAGGGTAATACGAGGTAGTGCTAAGTTTGTGACAGGTTGTAGCAGGGTTATATCAGGTTGTGGCAGGGTTATACCGGGTTATGATAAGTTTGTGATCGGCTGTGGAAGGCTTAAAAAGGTTATGATTTAGTTTGTGATAGGCTGTGGCAAAGTTATACCAGGTTATGATAAGTTTGTGACAGGCTGTGGCAGGGTTATACCAGGTTGTGGCAGGGTGATAGCAGGTTGTGATACATTTGTGACAGGCTGTGGCAGGGTTATACCAGGTTATGATAAGTTTGTGACAGGCTGTGGTAGGATAATAAGAGGTAGTGATATGTTTGTGACAGGCTGTGGCAGGATTATACCAGGTTGTGGCAGGGTCATACCAGGTTATGATAAGTTTGTGACAGGCTGTGGCAGGGTTATACCAGGTTATGATAAGTTTGTGACAGGCTGTGGTAGGATAATAAGTAGTGATAAGTTTGTGACAGGCTGTGGCAGGGTTATACAGGTTATGATAAATTAGTGACAGACTGTAGCAGGGTTATACAGGTTATGATAAATTAGTGACAGACTGTGGCAGGGGTTATACCAGGTTATGATAAATTAGTGACAGACTGTGGCAGGGTTATACCAGGTTGTGATAAATTAGTGACAGGCTGTGGCAGGGTTATACCAGGTTGTGATAAATTAGTGACAGACTGTGGCAGGGGTTATACCAGGTTGTGATAAATTAGTGACAGACTGTGGCAGGGTTATACCAGGTTATGATAAATTAGTGACAGACTGTAGCAGGGTTATACCAGGTTATGATAAATTGTGACAGACTGTGGCAGAGGTTATACCAGGTTATGATAAATTAGTGTGGCGGGGACCAGGTTATGATAAATTTGACAGTGGCAGGGTTATACCAGGTTGTGATAAATTAGTGACAGACTGTAGCAGGGTTA
>JAXRKP010000713.1:227500-230000 GCA_037039925.1 Doris montereyensis
ACTCTGTGCACGTTAAAGATCCGTTGGCCGTTTACAAGACAGTTCGGGTAAAACAAATAAAAATTCCCAACAAAAGCCCCTGAGGTCATCTTAGTTGTGGATATGGGTAAATCGAATCATATCAAGTAATGCATCCAAGAGCGCTGCTCCTCGGCCCCAGGTTCAACAATTTGTTTCCAATATTCGAGCAAAACAACCCCCAACAAAACAAATTAAGATATAGACACCCTCGTTGAATATAAGGTACGGACAAAACAGCCACGAAAGCAAGTCATTTGAAAAAGGCACTGGATTTGGATGGGTGGAACTTTAGATAGATTTGAACAGAAACATTTTTTTCCAAGTAATAGTATTAATAAACTCAAGGAAATACTTCAGTCATGATGATGGGATGACAGATTAAGATTTATGAAACAAGAAATGGATTTATTCATTGAAAGTTGTTGTGGGGGGGGGGGGGTATTTTTTATTAAGAAAATATTCTTCTTTGTTTCATTTTATTTGTTCAGGAAGACACACGAAGGAATGATCACACACCTTTAACAAGGAAAACGGACTAGAAAAACTAGCGAAGGAAAAACAACGATCCGTTATTATTAAAATTTACCTCAAGTGAATTCCCGGTCAAATATAGCCACACATTTTCACGAGAAACGAATGATATATATATATATATATATATATATATATATATATATATATATATATCTAGAATCTAGATCTAGATCTAAACACTACCTCAGGCATCACACATTGTGAAGTCAGAAGAAAAACAGAAAGGAGGAAGAAAGAAAGAAAAAGACAGTGATGATAAGAAATGTAAATAGAAGGGGATGTGAAGAATATATAAGCGCGAGAATGGAAGGTTCAGATCTATATATGTATTTTTTGTAGAATCTTGCAAAATGGTAAGGAACTTAGAACATCTCATGTTGGTTGGTTGTTGTGAGCAGCATGAAACCACAGTCGACTTACTTTTCAACGCCCCAGTATTATTTGCAAGCGTTCGATATGTAATAATGATATTTTATTCAACATTTTTGTACATACAGTACATTGTGCAGATACTATGCATTTCATTTCAGACTCGATTTTTTGGCATCAGGTACACATAACATGTTCACAAGTCAGTCAAGCATTTCCTAAAATGTTCAGTTCATTGTATGTGTAAGAAAATCTTTTTCAATGCCACTATGACCCATAGAGCCACCGGAGCATATCCCGGTTTGAAAAGCGTGAAGCGGAATAGGTGATAATAATCACCTTCTGGACATGACACTAGTCTGACGCAGGTTTTACTCCCAGACTAGTGTTTGTACCCATTTGCATCTGGTTTGAGTGGGGAAAATGCTTGTTAAGTGTCTTTCTCAAGGAACACAACGTCGGGACCTAATTTTTGCTAGGATTCGAACCCGGGACCTCATGATCCCCAGCCCGGCAGCCTAACCACTCGACCATCGACGCCATTTGCTTGGGTAAATGTACGCATTGATGGCTATTCTTATGTCTCGGAACCGTGATTATGCATCTTACTAGTTCTATTGTTGAGAATCAGAGAGAAAAAAATTCCAAACAGAACAAGCCAGAGAGCTATTTAGTGTGAAAACTAAGTTCACTCTCATTGCATTCTTATGACCCCAAATCATCTGCGAGTTATATAATCACGATTCCAAACTGATCGTTTCTAACTTAAGCGAAATATGACAATAAATGACAACTCCACTGATAAAGACAGAACAACCACGTAACGTTTTGGGTATAACCCTTCGTCAGACAATAAACGAGAAATATCTAGAATCTAGATCTAGATCTAAACACTACCTCAGGCATCACACAATGAAGTCAGAAGAAAAACAGAAAGGAGGAAGAAAGAAAGAAAAAGACAGTGATGATAAGAAATGTAAATAGAAGGGGATGAAGAATATATAAGCGCGAGAATGGAAGGTTCAGATCTAGAATGAAATAAAAATATAAAAATAAATAAGTTATAAGAGGAGAAGGAGATAGAGAGAAGGAGGGAGAGAGAGAGAGAGAAGAAAAGAAGAAGATAAAAAGGCCAAAGAAAGAAAGGAGAGAGAGATGTGAGTATGGGAAACAAGAACGAAAAAAGAGGATAACTATAAGACTAGATCTATATCTTACTGGGTCTAGAAAGAAGAAATGATAGAGAATGAATGAAAGGAAGTATCAATCAAGGCAAAAATTTACACTAAAGGTGCAAAAATGTATACAAATTACAAATGTATCGATGCAATAAGGGAACAGAGTAAACAACTTATCTGAAAAGCCAATTAGCACTAGCTGATGCTTTTGTAGCTTCGAAGTCTTAACTTAATCGTTTCTAACTTAATCATTCTCTGAGTTCAAAAAGTTCTTTCTCTTTCTCTCCTAAAAACGTTCTTTCTCTTTCTCTCCTAATACTCTCCCTGCCTGTCATCTGTTTGTCAGTCTGCTTCTCTCTCTCTCTCTCTCTCTCTCTCTCTCTCTCTCTCTCTCTCTC
>JAXRKP010000714.1:0-2500 GCA_037039925.1 Doris montereyensis
TGCATCTCGTTGTAATTAAGTCAGTGATTTGCGATGGTTTTGCAGTCTAAGTGCATCTCGTTGTAATTAAGACAGTGATTAGCAATGGTTTTGCAGTCTAAGTGCATCTCGTTGTAATTAAGTCAGTGATTTGCAGTCTAAGTGCATCTCGTTTAATTAAGTCAGTGATTAGCAATGGTTTTGCAGTCTAAGTGTTCGTTGTAATTAAGTCAGTGATTTGCGATGGTTTTGCAGTCTAAGTGTATTTCGTTGTAATTAAACAGTGATTTGCGATGGTTTTGCAGTCTAAGTGTATCTCGTTGTAATTAAGTCAGTGACTTTCGTCGAAAGCTGGCAGAGTTCGAATGATGAATCGTTGACACACGTGTCATTCGTGGCATCAAAACGAAAGGTGAGGTGGTGTGTTGTTGATTTAAAGCTATTTTATAAGAGGCGAGTTGAGATTCTTCTAAAATCTTGTTGATGATACATTCCAGCATCGGCGGTAGTATTTATCTGATAAACATTGTGTCAGCTAAATATAGCAACGTGCGTAAGCTGTATAAACGTGTGCGCAACTTCGGCTCAAATACTTTATTTTCCCCTCTTGCAGTTTCGGGATGGAATCTTAGATACCTGCATGACAATTCTACGGCTGGCCTTTGACGGTGAAGTCTCCATGGACATGGGGGATGTGGTTGCTGTTACCAGGAAACTGTCGCGAGTGTTGAACAATAGTGCCGCAGATCCTGGCATTATGACTGGCAACTGGTCCGGGAACTACAGTGGTGGAACCAACCCTAGCTCGTGGCGGGGCAGCGTTCAAATCCTGAAGGAGTTTGCAAGGACGAAGAGGGCCGTGAAATATGCCCAGTGTTTTTGTGTTTTCTCGTCTTTACAACAGGTATCATCGACTGCTTACCTCAAACTGATTATCTGTCTACTCTAGATTTAGAACTAAGACTCGACTGCTTACCTCAAACTGATTGTCTGTCTACTCTAGATTTAGAACTAAGACTCGACTGCTTACCTCAAACTGATTGTCTGTCTATAGATTTAGAACTAAGACTTGATTTAGAACTAAGATTTGAACTAGACTCGACTGCTTACCTCAAACTGATTGTCTACTCTAGATTTAGAACTAAGACTCGACTACTTACCTCAAACTGATTGTCTACTCTAGATTTAGAACTAAGACTCGACTGCTTACCTCATACTGATTGTCTTCTCTAGATTTAGAACTAAGACTCGACTGCTTACCTCAAACTGATTGTCTACTCTAGATTTAGAACTAAGACTCGACTGCTTACCTCAAACTGATTGTCTTCTCTAGATTTAGAACTAAGACTCGACTGCTTACCTCAAACTGATTATCTACTCTAAATTTAGAACTAAGACTCGACTGTTTACCTCAAACTGATTGTCTAGTCTAGATTTAGAACAAGACTCGACTGCTTACCTCAAACTGATTGTCTACTCTAGATTTAGAACTAGACTCAAACTGTCTTACCTCAAACTGATTGTCTACTCTAGATTTAGAACTAAGACTCGACTCGTCTACTCTGATTTACCTCAAACTGATTGTCTACTCTAGATTTAGAACTAAGACTCGACTGCTTACCTCAAACTGATTGTCTACTCTAGATTTAGAACTAAGACTCGACTGTTTACCTCAAACTGATTGTCTGATTGTCTACTCTAGATTTAGAACTAAGACTCGACTGTTTACACTCAAACTGATTGTCTGTCTACTCTAGATTTAGAACTAAGACTCGACTGCTTACCTCAAACTGATTGTCTGTCTACTCTAGATTTAGAACTAAGACTCGACTGCTTACCTCAAACTGATTGTTGTCTACTCTAGATTTAGAACTAAGACTCGACTGCTTTACCTCAAACTGATTGTCTACTCTAGATTTAGAACTAAGACTCGACTGTTTACCTCAAACTGATTGATTGTCTACTCTAGATTTAGAACTAAGACTCGACTGTTTAGCTCAAACTGATTGTCTGTCTACTCTAGATTTAGAACTAAGACTCGACTAACACTCTCAAAACTGATTGTCTACTCTAGATTTAGAACTAAGACTCGACTGCTTACCTCAAACTGATTGTCTACTCTAGATTTAGAACTAAGACTAGATTCTAAACGCCATAAAATCTATGTTTGTGAGTTGATGTGGTTCTACGTCTTGTAGTTGTTCAGTTGTTGTTATTTGTGGTAGACTATCTTACGTCATAACTCCACCATGGGTGTAGGTGTATATAGTGATATATGGCTCAGATAACATATACTTTGAGTGCATATGAATGCAAAATGTTACAGCGTTGAAATTTCTGCGATGAGTTCTTACCTAGATAAATTGATTGCCAATAAAATGTAGTGACGGTAAAGTCTCCGTGGACAGCACAAATGAGCCAATGATGGACAATAGTATATTTCCTTATTATTATTATTATTATTAGTAGTAGTAGTAGTAGTAGTAGTAGTAGTAGTAGTAGTAGTAGTAGTAGTAGTAGT
>JAXRKP010000714.1:7500-15000 GCA_037039925.1 Doris montereyensis
TGTGACCCTAAAGACCCGTGTCCCTTTCTCACGCTGATGTTAGATTTAGTGTGTGACCCTAAAGCCCCGTGTCCCTTTCTCACGCTAATGTTAGATTTAGTGTGTGACCCTAAAGCCCCGTGTCCCTTTCTCACGCTAATGTTAGATTTAGTGTGTGACCCTAAAGCCCCGTGTCCCTTTCTCACTCTGATGTTAGATTTAGTGTGTGACCCTAAAGCCCCGTGTCCCTTTCTCACGCTGATGTTAGATTTAGTGTGTGACCCTAAAGCCCCGTGTCCCTTTCTCACTCTGATGTTAGATTTAGTGTGTGACCCTAAAGCCCCGTGTCCCTTTCTCACTCTGATGTTAGATTTAGTGTGTGACCCTAAAGCCCCGTGTCCCTTTCTCACCCTGATGTTAGATTTAGTGTGTGACCCTAAAGCCCCGTGTCCCTTTCTCACCCTGATGTTAGATTTAGTGTGTGACCCTAAAGCCCCGTGTCCCTTTCTCACTCTGATGTTAGATTTAGTGTGTGACCCTAAAGCCCCGTGTCCCTTTCTCACTCTGATGTTAGATTTAGTGTGTGACCCTAAAGCCCCGTGTCCCTTTCTCACTCTGATGTTAGATTTAGTGTGTGACCCTAAAGCCCCGTGTCCCTTTCTCACTCTGATGTTAGATTTAGTGTGTGACCCTAAAGCCCCGTGTCCCTTTCTCACTCTGATGTTAGATTTAGTGTGTGACCCTAAAGACCCGTGTCCCTTTCTCACGCTGATGTTAGATTTAGTGTGTGACCCTAAAGCCCCGTGTCCCTTTCTCACGCTAATGTTAGATTTAGTGTGTGACCCTAAAGCCCCGTGTCCCTTTCTCACGCTAATGTTAGATTTAGTGTGTGACCCTAAAGCCCCGTGTCCCTTTCTCACTCTGATGTTAGATTTAGTGTGTGACCCTAAAGCCCCGTGTCCCTTTCTCACGCTGATGTTAGATTTAGTGTGTGACCCTAAAGCCCCGTGTCCCTTTCTCACTCTGATGTTAGATTTAGTGTGTGACCCTAAAGCCCCGTGTCCCTTTCTCACTCTGATGTTAGATTTAGTGTGTGACCCTAAAGCCCCGTGTCCCTTTCTCACCCTGATGTTAGATTTAGTGTGTGACCCTAAAGCCCCGTGTCCCTTTCTCACCCTGATGTTAGATTTAGTGTGTGACCCTAAAGCCCCGTGTCCCTTTCTCACTCTGATGTTAGATTTAGTGTGTGACCCTAAAGCCCCGTGTCCCTTTCTCACTCTGATGTTAGATTTAGTGTGTGACCCTAAAGCCCCGTGTCCCTTTCTCACTCTGATGTTAGATTTAGTGTGTGACCCTAAAGCCCCGTGTCCCTTTCTCACTCTGATGTTAGATTTAGTGTGTGACCCTAAAGCCCCGTGTCCCTTTCTCACTCTGATGTTAGATTTAGTGTGTGACCCTAAAGCCCCGTGTCCCTTTCTCACTCTGATGTTAGATTTAGTGTGTGACCCTAAAGACCCGTGTCCCTTTCTCACGCTGATGTTAGATTTAGTGTGTGACCCTAAAGACCCGTGTCCCTTTCTCACTCTGATGTTAGATTTAGTCTGTGACCCTAAAGACCCGTGTCCCTTTCTCACTCTGATGTTAGATTTAGTGTGTGACCCTAAAGCCCCGTGTCCCTTTCTCACGCTGATGTTAGATTTAGTGTGTGACCCTAAAGACCCGTGTCCCTTTCTCACTCTGATGTTAGATTTAGTGTGTGACCCTAAAGCCCCGTGTCCCTTTCTCACGCTGATGTTAGATTTAGTGTGTGACCCTAAAGCCCCGTGTCCCTTTCTCACTCTGATGTTAGATTTAGTGTGTGACCCTAAAGCCCCGTGTCCCTTTCTCACGCTGATGTTAGATTTAGTGTGTGACCCTAAAGCCCCGTGTCCCTTTCTCACTCTGATGTTAGATTTAGTGTGTGACCCTAAAGCCCCGTGTCCCTTTCTCACTCTGATGTTAGATTTAGTGTGTGACCCTAAAGCCCCGTGTCCCTTTCTCACGCTGATGTTAGATTTAGTGTGTGACCCTAAAGCCCCGTGTCCCTTTCTCACTCTGATGTTAGATTTAGTGTGTGACCCTAAAGCCCCGTGTCCCTTTCTCACTCTGATGTTAGATTTAGTGTGTGACCCTAAAGACCCGTGTCCCTTTCTCACGCTGATGTTAGATTTAGTGTGTGACCCTAAAGCCCCGTGTCCCTTTCTCACGCTAATGTTAGATTTAGTGTGTGACCCTAAAGCCCCGTGTCCCTTTCTCACGCTAATGTTAGATTTAGTGTGTGACCCTAAAGCCCCGTGTCCCTTTCTCACTCTGATGTTAGATTTAGTGTGTGACCCTAAAGCCCCGTGTCCCTTTCTCACGCTGATGTTAGATTTAGTGTGTGACCCTAAAGCCCCGTGTCCCTTTCTCACTCTGATGTTAGATTTAGTGTGTGACCCTAAAGCCCCGTGTCCCTTTCTCACGCTGATGTTAGATTTAGTGTGTGACCCTAAAGCCCCGTGTCCCTTTCTCACGCTGATGTTAGATTTAGTGTGTGACCCTAAAGACCCGTGTCCCTTTCTCACTCTGATGTTAGATTTAGTGTGTGACCCTAAAGCCCCGTGTCCCTTTCTCACGCTGATGTTAGATTTAGTGTGTGACCCTAAAGCCCCGTGTCCCTTTCTCACTCTGATGTTAGATTTAGTGTGTGACCCTAAAGCCCCGTGTCCCTTTCTCACTCTGATGTTAGATTTAGTGTGTGACCCTAAAGCCCCGTGTCCCTTTCTCACGCTGATGTTAGATTTAGTGTGTGACCCTAAAGCCCCGTGTCCCTTTCTCACTCTGATGTTAGATTTAGTGTGTGACCCTAAAGCCCCGTGTCCCTTTCTCACTCTGATGTTAGATTTAGTGTGTGACCCTAAAGACCCGTGTCCCTTTCTCACGCTGATGTTAGATTTAGTGTGTGACCCTAAAGCCCCGTGTCCCTTTCTCACGCTAATGTTAGATTTAGTGTGTGACCCTAAAGCCCCGTGTCCCTTTCTCACGCTAATGTTAGATTTAGTGTGTGACCCTAAAGCCCCGTGTCCCTTTCTCACTCTGATGTTAGATTTAGTGTGTGACCCTAAAGCCCCGTGTCCCTTTCTCACGCTGATGTTAGATTTAGTGTGTGACCCTAAAGCCCCGTGTCCCTTTCTCACTCTGATGTTAGATTTAGTGTGTGACCCTAAAGCCCCGTGTCCCTTTCTCACTCTGATGTTAGATTTAGTGTGTGACCCTAAAGCCCCGTGTCCCTTTCTCACCCTGATGTTAGATTTAGTGTGTGACCCTAAAGCCCCGTGTCCCTTTCTCACCCTGATGTTAGATTTAGTGTGTGACCCTAAAGCCCCGTGTCCCTTTCTCACTCTGATGTTAGATTTAGTGTGTGACCCTAAAGCCCCGTGTCCCTTTCTCACTCTGATGTTAGATTTAGTGTGTGACCCTAAAGCCCCGTGTCCCTTTCTCACTCTGATGTTAGATTTAGTGTGTGACCCTAAAGCCCCGTGTCCCTTTCTCACTCTGATGTTAGATTTAGTGTGTGACCCTAAAGCCCCGTGTCCCTTTCTCACTCTGATGTTAGATTTAGTGTGTGACCCTAAAGACCCGTGTCCCTTTCTCACGCTGATGTTAGATTTAGTGTGTGACCCTAAAGCCCCGTGTCCCTTTCTCACGCTAATGTTAGATTTAGTGTGTGACCCTAAAGCCCCGTGTCCCTTTCTCACGCTAATGTTAGATTTAGTGTGTGACCCTAAAGCCCCGTGTCCCTTTCTCACTCTGATGTTAGATTTAGTGTGTGACCCTAAAGCCCCGTGTCCCTTTCTCACGCTGATGTTAGATTTAGTGTGTGACCCTAAAGCCCCGTGTCCCTTTCTCACTCTGATGTTAGATTTAGTGTGTGACCCTAAAGCCCCGTGTCCCTTTCTCACTCTGATGTTAGATTTAGTGTGTGACCCTAAAGCCCCGTGTCCCTTTCTCACCCTGATGTTAGATTTAGTGTGTGACCCTAAAGCCCCGTGTCCCTTTCTCACCCTGATGTTAGATTTAGTGTGTGACCCTAAAGCCCCGTGTCCCTTTCTCACTCTGATGTTAGATTTAGTGTGTGACCCTAAAGCCCCGTGTCCCTTTCTCACTCTGATGTTAGATTTAGTGTGTGACCCTAAAGCCCCGTGTCCCTTTCTCACTCTGATGTTAGATTTAGTGTGTGACCCTAAAGCCCCGTGTCCCTTTCTCACTCTGATGTTAGATTTAGTGTGTGACCCTAAAGCCCCGTGTCCCTTTCTCACTCTGATGTTAGATTTAGTGTGTGACCCTAAAGCCCCGTGTCCCTTTCTCACTCTGATGTTAGATTTAGTGTGTGACCCTAAAGACCCGTGTCCCTTTCTCACGCTGATGTTAGATTTAGTGTGTGACCCTAAAGACCCGTGTCCCTTTCTCACTCTGATGTTAGATTTAGTCTGTGACCCTAAAGACCCGTGTCCCTTTCTCACTCTGATGTTAGATTTAGTGTGTGACCCTAAAGACCCGTGTCCCTTTCTCACGCTGATGTTAGATTTAGTGTGTGACCCTAAAGACCCGTGTCCCTTTCTCACGCTGATGTTAGATTTAGTGTGTGACCCTAAAGCCCCGTGTCCCTTTCCCACGCTAATGTTAGATTTAGTGTGTGACCCTAAAGACCCGTGTCCCTTTCTCACGCTAATGTTAGATTTAGTGTGTGACCCTAAAGCCCCGTGTCCCTTTCTCACTCTGATGTTAGATTTAGTGTGTGACCCTAAAGTCCCGTGTCCCTTTCTCACGCTGATGTTAGATTTAGTGTGTGACCCTAAAGCCCCGTGTCCCTTTCTCACGCTAATGTTAGATTTAGTGTGTGACCCTAAAGACCCGTGTCCCTTTCTCACGCTAATGTTAGATTTAGTGTGTGACCCTAAAGCCCCGTGTCCCTTTCTCACTCTGATGTTAGATTTAGTGTATGACACAGAAGCCCCGTGTCCCTTTCTCACTCTGATGTTAGATTTAGTGTATGACACTGAAGCCCCGTGTCCCTTTCTCACTCTGATGTTAGATTTAGTGTATGACACTGAAGCCCCGTGTCCCTTTCTCACTCTGATGTTAGATTTATTGTATGACACTGAAGCCCCGTGTCCCTTTCTCACTCTGATGTTAGATTTAGTGTATGACACTGAAGCCCCGTGTTCCTTTCTCACTCTGATGTTAGATTTAGTGTGTGACACTGAAGCCCCGTGTCCCTTTCTCACTCTGATGTTAGATTTAGTGTGTGACCCTGAAGCCCCGTGTTCCTTTCTCACTCTGATGTTAGATTTAGTGTGTGACACTGAAGCCCCGTGTCCCTTTCTCACTCTGATGTTAGATTTAGTGTGTGACCCTGAAGCCCCGTGTTCCTTTCTCACTCTGATGTTAGATTTAGTCTGTGACCCTAAAGCCCCGTGTCCCTTTCTCACTCTGATGTTAGATTTAGTGTGTGACCCTAAAGCCCCGTGTCCCTTTCTCACTCTGATGTTAGATTTAGTCTGTGACCCTAAAGCCCCGTGTCCCTTTCTCACTCTGATGTTAGATTTAGTGTATGACACTGAAGCCCCGTGTCCCTTTCTCACTCTGATGTTAGATTTAGTGTGTGACCCTAAAGCCCCGTGTCCCTTTCTCACGCTAATGTTAGATTTAGTCTGTGACCCTAAAGCCCCGTGTCCCTTTCTTACGCTGATGTTAGATTTAGTGTGTGACCCTAAAGCCCCGTGTCCCTTTCTTACGCTGATGTTAGATTTAGTCTGTGACCCTAAAGCCCCGTGTCCCTTTCTTACGCTAATGTTAGATTTAGTGTGTGACCCTGAAGCCCCGTGTTCCTTTCTCACGCTGCCTAATATTTCCATTTCCTGTTGGCCATTAGTTCTCACGCTACCCATTCTTTCCATTTCATGTTGGCCATTAGTTCTCACTTTACCCGTGCCTCCATTTCATGTTGTGCATTAGTTCTCACGCTACCCATTGCCAATTGTGAAGTTTGGCCATTGATTCATTTCATGTTGGCCATTAGTTCTCAGATGTCATTCCCCATGTCCCTCTCTCACGCTGCCCATTGTTTCCATTTCCTGTTGGCCAGTTCTCAGAGCCCTTGGCATTCCAAGCCGCAGTCTGACCAAAATTACGAGTCGGCCCATGACACGGACAAGACGGTGACCATCGACCTAATTCCAAGACGAGGCCGGAAACAAGTTGGCAAGTCAGACTCGATCTGGAACTACCACTGCTGGAACGACGTTTGGATCAACCGTCCTGAGCTCGACCTGACAGCCAGCTCCAGGGGCGCTAGCAGTGGGTGGCACGCTGTCGACTCGACGCCACAGGAACGCAGTCAAGGTAAGGATAAGAAAGACGGGTTCATCGACTCAATGCCACGGAACACAGTCAAGGCAAGGATAAGAAGACGGGTTTCATCGACTCAACGCCACTGGAACACAGTCAAGGTAAGGATAAGAAAGACGGGTTCATCGACTCCAACGCCACTGGAACACAGTCAAGGTATAGATAAGCAGACGGGTTCATCGACTCAACACCACTGGAACACAGTCAAGGTAAGGATAAGAAAGACGGGTTCATCGACTCAACGCCACTGGAACACAGTCAAGGTAAGGATAAGAAAGACGGTTCATCGACTCAACACCACTGGAACACAGTCAAAGGTAAGGATAAGAAAGACGGGTTCATCGACTCAACGCCACTGGAACACAGTCAAGGTAAGGATAAGAGAGATGCGGGTTAATAATGCTGTCGACTCAACGCCACGGAAACGCAGTCAACGTAAGGATAGAGAGATGGGTTAATGTGCTGTCGACTTCGACTCAACGCAACGGATAAGAGACGCAGTCAACGTAAGGATAAGAGAGACGGCTTAATAATGCTGTCGACTCAACGCCACGGAAACGCAGTCAACGTAAGGATAAGAGAGACGGCTTAATACTTCGTATCTCCACACAAGCGTAGGGGCTCACTGTCTCTACACGATTTATCCCCCAGCAGGCCATTTTACTCAAACTCCATTTCAACTCCCTGGGGAGCATTTTGTTAGTCGTTTTGTACTGACACTCTGAAAAAGATATTTCTCTGCCTATAGCTGGGTAAACCCAAGTCAAGTGAGGAAAGCAGAGTGAAGTACCTTTCCTAAAAGTACAACGTTGTGAAAAACACACATGGGCCAGCCATGGTGTTTGAACCAGTGTCGTCGTGATTACAAAACTCATAACTCTACGATTTCGGTACATCTCCACTGCAGGCTATAGCGAATGCAAGAACCCGACCTGGACGGCTTTGTAGAAATGGACGCCTAAAGGAGGGATTATTTCACCTGTTTCGCTTAATGCTATAGAAATCGGGATGATTTCCTGTATGGGCTGTAAGCTGTAATTGTCTCCAAGGACCTTTAGTTTAACTTGTTACTTATTATATGGATACATAAAT
>JAXRKP010000714.1:20000-27500 GCA_037039925.1 Doris montereyensis
TTAAAATCTCCCTTACAATCCTGTAGCCTGGTCTGTGTAGTGGTAGAGATATCGCTGTTAAATCTCATACAACCCTGTACCCTGGTCTGTGTGGTGGAAGAATGTGACTGTTAAATCTCCCTTACAACCATGGCCTGGTCTGTGTGATGGTAGAATGTCACACTGTTAAGATATCCCTTACAACTCCGCAGCCTGGTCTATGTCGTGACAAAATGTCACTGTTAAAATATCCCTTACCGAACGTGTGAGGTGACAAAATAATACTGTTAAATCTCCACTTACCGTACGTGTGTCGTGATAAAATGTCCACTGTTAAGTTCCATTACCAACATCGTAGTCTGATCATGACGTCATAAAATGTCACTGTTAATATCTCTATTAATCCTTGAAGCGATTCTGAGTCGCGATTGTACTGTCCGCAATCAGCTTATCAAACTCGTATTCTGATTTTGTGGTGATAAAATGTCCCTGTAACATCTCATGTAAATGCTGTAGACTGATCTGTGTCGTGATAAAATGTCGCTGACATCTCCCTATCAATCTTTTAGCCGGGTCTGTGTCGTGATAAAATGTCACTGACATCTCCCTATCAATCTTTTAGCCGGGTCTGTGTAAACTGATAAAAATGTCACTGACATCTCCCTATCAATCTTATAGCCGGGTCTGTGTCGTGATAAATATGCTGACATCTCCCTATCAATCTTATAGCGGGTCTGTGTCGTGATAAAATGTCACTGATATCTCCCTATCAATCTTATAGCCGGGTCTGTGTCGTGATAAAATGTCACTGACATCTCCCTATCAATCTTATAGCCGGGTCTGTGTCGTGATAAAAAATGTCTGGCATCTCCCTATCAATCTTATAGCCGGGTCTGTGTCGTGATAAAATGTCACTGACATCTCCCTATCAATCTTATAGCGGGTCTGTGTCGTGATAGATATCTTTTCGACATCTCCCTATCAATCTTATAGCCGGGTCTGTGTCGTGATAAAAGCTTGCTGTTATCTCTTATCAATCTTATATTGGGTCTGTGTCGTGATAAAATATTATGACTCTCCTAAATCTTATCCGGGTGTGTGTCGTGATAAATGTCACTGACATCTCTATCAATCTTATAGCCGGGTCTGTGTCGTGATAAAATATTATGACTCTTAAAATCTTATAGCCGGGTCTGTGTCGTGATAAAAGCTTGCTGGTGGGTCTGTGTCGCGATAAAATATTATGACTGTTAAAATCTCCCTTACCAATCTCGGAATTGGGTCTGTGTCGCGATAAAATATTATGACTGTTAAATATCCCTTACCAATCTCCCGGAATTGGGATAAAATATTATGACTGTGTCTGGTGGGTCGATAAAATGTTATGACTGTTAAAAATCTCCCTCACCAACTTTCTAGCCTGACCTGTATTTGTATTAAAATGTGACTACTAAACTCTCCCTACCAACATCGTAACTTGGTCGGTCTCGTGATAAAATGTCACCGTTAACATTTTCCAGTGGTTAAATTCGACTGATGTGGGACTTCCTGGGTTCAATTCCTGGCCATCCGACGTTTGACGTTGTGTTCCTTTAGAAAGACGATCAACTGTCATTCCTCCCATTTCGACTCAAGTGCTAAAGAATACCATCATCCACAAGCGACGGATTGGCTTCTGTACAGGAGGTGATGTTATGCTTTACGCTATAGAAACGGGACAGACACTGGCTCTATAGGCCGACGGCATTGAAGGATACGAGCTCATTCTTTTTCAATTGAAAATATACAATAAACTCAATTACAACAAACTACTTGAAATTCTTCTACTTAGTAATACTTTATTGACCTAGTGATATCGGTGGTGATGCCGGACAGAATGGTATAGCTCTTGGTTTGAATCCCTGCTGTCACTAAGTCTAACTGGTGTAACTTTGTGTTCCTTGCGAAAAGATTTCACACATATTTGTGTGCTCGAGCCAGGTGTTAATGGGTAACAGTATCAAATGGGAAGTAAAACTCTCGACAGATTAGCGTCCTGTCTCCTAAGCGAGGAATTATCACAGAGGAACTGGGCTACGTTGCTGGTATTCTGAGTTTTCACGACCATGACAGAACTTGTCTTTCACTTTAATAAATCTATTGTTTATGCCATATTTGTCTTGAGCCTTTTTAATGACCCATTGATATAATTATTAAACGCAATCGAACACTTTTTGCCTCTGCTTAATGATATTCTCCCTGCCTGTATTTGTAATTTTCAGGGCGTTGAACTTGAAATTGGCAAAGTCTAAGAGGTAGCTCTTGGCTCAAACTTTGAAGTCAAGACGATTCTATCGAACCAGAGCTCGGACAGCAAAGAAGTAGAATTGGTTTGAAGGCGTGTACCCCATGGACTATCGCAAGGGAGCGGCTTGGCTGGAGGCCAGATTGCCTTTCAGAAGATCGAAGGAATAGTCCTGCCACCAGACAGTCGTATGTTTGCTCAATTTATTAAGTCGCCAGCGGTTCAACTAACAGATTTTAATATAGCATGTATGTTATTTATTTATTTATTTACCTGCTTATGTATGCACTTCTTCTTTTTTTCTTTTTTTTTTGTGGGCATGCACGCATCTTATGTCAGTTTAAAGAATTGTTTTGCCCAGAAGAAAACAAATCTCCTTACGATCTTAAGAAGCTTCAGTCAAATCGGAACAATCATTTGTTTATTTTATTTCATTATTAGATTAAGCGCTTCAGATAAACTTTGTAACGTTCTTCAAAGCAAATAAAATCATAACACTAAATCAGTCAAACGATAATAAAAAGTTGGGAAAAAGTTCTATCTACCACAGGAGAAGCTATCTGTTATATCTTACAAGTGAAGTGTTTGCACTAAAGTTGTGGAAAAATCTTATGTACCTCAATAAAAAGTTACCTGTTATATCTTACAAGTGAAGTGTTTACACTAAAAGTCGTGGGAAACGTTCTATGTACATAAATGGAAAACTATCTGTTATGTTTTATAGTCGAAATGTTTACATTAAAATATATGAAAAAATGTACAGAGTTCAAACTATGTGTTATGTCCCACAGGTGAAGTGTTTACACTAAGTCATGGAAAAATTGTACGTGGAACAATGTGACAGCTCCATGTCCATGATGCTCCAGGGCAACCGCTAAGGTCAAAGGTGAAGACAAACCGCTCAGCAAGTTGAAGAAACTGGTCTTGACCACCCCTCCAGTTACAGTTAAGGTACGTTTGTTATTGTTTCTAGTTTTTCGCAAAGGGGTTTTGATTTCTGTCTTATTGTTGTTCAAGGCTTTATTATTTTTATGGATTATATCATTTGCCCTACACTGCCACACTCATGTAAAACACGTGATGTGAACAGGAGACTGGTGCCATACACATGACAATGCTGAGTCAGAATTCCCATCAAGCAATGTAAACACACAAAACAAACCAAAGTCAATATGACAATACCTGGAGTCAAATTCCCATCAAGCAATGTAAACACACAAACAAACCAAAGCCAATATGACAATACCTGGAAGTCAAATTCCCATCAAGCAATGTAAACACAAACAAACAGCCAAAACACCTGAAGTCAAATTCCATCAAGCAATGTCAAAGCCAATATGACAATACCTGGAGTCAAATTCCCATCAAGCAATGTAAACACACAAAACAAACCCAAGCCAATATGACAATACCTGGAGTCAATTCCATCCAAGCAATGTAAACACACAAAACAAACCAAAGCCATATATGACAATACTATGAGTCAAATTCCCATCAAGCAATGTAAACACACAAAACAAACCAAAGCCAATATGACAATACCTGGAGTCAAATTCATCCAAGCAATGTAAACACAAAACAACCCAAGCCAATATGACAATACCTGAAGTCAGAAATTCCATCAAGCAATGTAAACACACAAACAAACCAAAGCCAATATGACAATACCTGAGTCAAATTCCCATCAAGCAATGTAAACACACAAAACAAACCCAAGCCAATATGACAATACCTGGAGTCAAATTCCCATCAAGCAATGTAAACACACAAAACAAACCCAAGCCAATATGACAATACCTGGAGTCAAATTCCCATCAAGCAATGTAAACACACAAACAAACCAAAGCCAATATGACAATACCTGGAGTCAAATTCCCATCAAGCAATTTAAACACACAAAACAAACCAAAAGCCAATATGACAATACCTGGAGTCAAATTCCCATCAAGCAATGTAAAACACACAAAACAAACCCAAGCCAATATGACAATACCTGAGTCAAATTCCCATCAAGCAATGTAAACACACAAAACAGACCCAAGCCAATATGACAATACCTGGAGTCAAATTCCCATCAAGCAATGTAAACACACAAAACAAACCCAAGCCAATATGACAATACCTGGAGTCAAATTCCCTGGAGTCAAACTCCCATCAAGCAATGTAAACACACAAAACAAACCCAAGCCAATATGACAATACCTGGAGTCAAATTCCCATCAAACAATGTAAACACACAAAACAGACCAAAGCCTATATGACAATGCCTGAGTCAAATTCCCATCAAGCAATGTAAACACACAAAACAGACCAAAGCCTATGACAATACCTGGAGTCAAATTCCATCAAGCAATGTAAACACACAAAACAGACCAAAGCCTATATGACAATACCTGGAGTCAAATTCCCATCAAGCAATGTAAACACACAAAACAGACCAAAGCCAATATGACAATACCTGGAGTCAAATTCCCATCAAGCAATGTAAACACACAAAACAAACCAAAGCCTATAGGACAATACCTGGAGTCAAATTCCCATCAAGCAATGTAAACACACAAAACAAACCCAAGCCAATATGATAATACCTGGAGTCAAATTCCCATCAAGCAATGTAAACACACAAAACAGACCAAAGCCAATATGACAATACCTGAGTCAAATTCCCATCAAGCAATGTAAACACACAAAACAAACCAAAGCCAATATGACAATACCTGGAGTCAAATTCCCATCAAGCAATGTAAACACACAAAACGGACCAAAGCCAATATGACAATACCTGGAGTCAAATTCCCATCAAGCAATGTAAACACACAAAACAAACCCAAGCCAAATGACAATACCTGAGTCAAATTCCCATCAAGCAATGTAAACACACAAAACAAACCCAAGCCAATATGATAATACCTGGAGTCAAATTCCCATCAAGCAATGTAAACACACAAAACAGACCAAAGCCAATATGACAATACCTGGAGTCAAATTCCCATCAAGCAATGTAAACACACAAAACAAACCAAAGCCAATATGACAATACCTGGAGTCAAATTCCCATCAAGCAATGTAAACACACAAAACAGACCAAAGCCAATATGACAATACCTGGAGTCAAATTCCCATCAAGCAATGTAAACACACAAAACAAACCCAAGCCAATATGACAATACCTGGAGTCAAATTCCCATCAAGCAATGTAAACACACAAAACAAACCCAAGCCAATATGACAATACCTGGAGTCAAATTCCCATCAAGCAATGTAAACACAAAACAAACCCAAGCCCAATATGACAATACCTGGAGTCAAATTCCCATCAAGCAATGTAAACACACAAAACAAACCCAAGCCAATATGACAATACCTGGAGTCAAATTCCCATCAAGCAATGTAAACACACAAAACAGACCAAAGCCAATATGACAATACCTGGAGTCAAATTCCCATCAAGCAATGTAAACACACAAAACAAACCCAAGCCAATATGACAATACCTGAGTCAAATTCACATCAAGCAATGTAAAACACAAAACAAACCCAAGCCAATATGACAATACCTGGAGTCAAATTCCCATCAAGCAATGTAAACACACAAAACAGACCCAAGCCAATGACTTCTGGTAACAGATTTGATTTTCATTTTAGTCGTAAAAAGTCTATCATAATCCCTATTTGCCAAACGGTGTCAGGATCTAGACATTTTGATAGAAAATCTCATTTTGCTTTTTTTATATTTTGTTCTTTGAAATGTAACATTATGGCGAGCAACAACAAAAAAGACACCAAAAGAAACAACAACAAAATAAACAAATATTAATATTTCTTCTAAGCAAAACGAGGGGCGCACTTTATGTAACATTAAACCCAATTTTGTTCAAATGTTTTTAAGATTTTGAACGTTTTCCCCATGATTTTTTAATATTTAATTTAAGCAAGATTTCACTTAACACACAGCCAAACCTAGAGCGTCTTAATTGTGACGAATTTACCGTCAAAACCCTATCATTACCCTTGTAGATACACATACTTATGTGTTCTTATTTCATCAACGAATTATTTGTTCTCCCCTTTATCACGGAATTATGTGTTCTCCCTATATCACGGAATTATGTGTTCTCCCTTTATCACGGAATTATGTGTTCTCCCTTTATCACCGAATTATGTGTTCTCCCTTTATCCCCGAATTATGTGTTCTCCCCCCGAATTATCCGGAATTATGTGTTCTCCCTTTATCACCGAGTAATGTGTGATGTTATTATCTCCCCCTTTCCTGTCCACCGTCAGACTGTGACCCCGGCCCAGAGGATGACACGTGACAGCCCCTTCACGGTGTCAGTCCTCGTCACCAACCCGTGCAGCAAGCCGATGACGTCATGTCGCCTGCACTTTGGAGGCAGCATACGACCCACGGCTACACAAGGCTTCCAGGAACAGGATGGAACGTTCTATAAAAAGATAAAGTAAGAATATAATATGTGTAACAATAGCACTGACTTAGCACTTGCCTTCTTGCCGTATCTCTACCCCTCCCCCCACCCTCACACTCCTAGCAAAGGTCCGCCTCTTGCGCTATCTCCATCACAGAGCACCCATAAAATCGTCTTTCTTAGTTGACGAGCACGGATCCTCCTAGGTCTCGTCGACCCAGGTCTTGAAGGGTCGCCAGGTAGCTTTCCCTCGCAGTTATCTCTGTTGCGATGAACGGTAATGTATAGGTTCAATTAACCAGCCATTATCTAAGTTTACCATCGACTGAAATTGTAAATACCTTCCCCAACATTTAAAGAGAGTGCTACGATAGAGTGATGAAATAAAACAAACAAGAAATGTTTCGTTCTCACTCAATCAAAGCCTCAATTGGGTCTATTATTTCAATGCAATAATATTACATAGCGTATGAATCTTACTCTTTAACGTAAAAAACAAAAGTGCACTTTGCTGACCTACAAATTCCCCTTGTATATCCCAGCTATGATTTTATAATGTTGTCTTGTTTATCCCAGCTGAATTTTGATGAACATATTTATGAATACATTAATAAGGCAAATAGAATGATTGGAATTATTTCTAGAAGTTTTTCATATATGGATGTAAATATGTTTCTTACACTTTATAAAACTGTTATTCGACCTATACTGGAATATGGAAATTGTATATGGAGCCCTTTATTTAAACGGCAATCAATTTTCTTAGAAAAAAATACAAAAACGAGCGACAAGGAGAATTGGAACATGACA
>JAXRKP010000714.1:32500-37500 GCA_037039925.1 Doris montereyensis
CTGGCCATGTAGTGAGACACTACGAAAAACTGACCTGGTCTGGCCATGTAGTGAGACACTACGAAAACTGACCTGGTCTGGCCATGTAGTGAGACACTACGAAAACTGACCCTGGCCATGTAGTGAGACACTACGAAAACTGACCTGGTCTTGCCATGTAGTGAGACACTACGAAAACTGACCTGGTCTGGCCATGACCTGGCCAGTGAGACACTACGAAAACTGACCAGGTCTGGCCATGTAGTGAGACACTACGAAACTGACCTGGCCTGGCCATGACCTGGCCATGTAGTGAGACACTACGAAAACTGACCATGTAGTGGCGAAAACTGAGGCCATGTAGTGAGACACTACGAAAACTGACCTGGCCATGTAGTGAGACACTACGAAAACTGACCTGGTCTGGCCATGTAGTGAGACACTGGCCTAGCCATGTAGTGAGACACTACGAAAACTGACCTGGTCTGGCCATGTAGTGAGACACTACGAAAACTGACCTGGCCATGTAGTGAGACACTATGAAAACTGCCTGGCCATGTAGTGAGACACTACGAAAACTGACCTGGCCTGGACATGAAGACCTGAGTCTGGCCATGTAGTGAGACACTACGAAAACTGACCTGGTCTGGCCATGTAGTGAGACACTACGAAAACTGACCTGGCCTGGCCATGTAGTGAGACACTACGAAAACTGACCTGGCCTGAGCCATGTGGTGAGACACTACGAAAACTGACCTGGCCTGGCCATGTAGTGAGACACTACGAAAACTGACCTGGCCTGGCCATGTGGACACTGAAAACTGACCTGGTCTGGACACTACGAAAACTGACCTGGCCTGGACATGAAGTGAGACACTACGAAAACTGACCTGGCCTGGCCATGTAGTGAGACACTACGAAAACTGACCTGGCCTGGCCATGTAGTGAGACACTACGAAAACCTGGCCTGGAAAACTGACCTGGCCTGGACATGAAGTGAGACACTACGAAAACTGACCTGGTCTGGCCATGTAGTGAGACACTACGAAAACTGACCTGGCCTGGACATGAAGTGAGACACTACGAGACACTACGAAAACTGACCTGGCCTGGCCATGTAGTGAGACACTACGAAAACTGACCTGGCCTGGACATGAAGTGAGACACTACGAAAACTGACCTGGTCTGGCCATGTAGTGAGACACTACGAAAACTGACCTGGTCTGGCCATGTAGTGAGACACTACGAAAACTGACCTGGTTTGGCCATGTAGTGAGACACTACGAAAACTGACCTGGCCTGGCCATGTAGTAAGACACTACGAAAACTGACCTGGTCTGGCCATGTAGTGAGACACTACGAAAACTGACCTGGCCATGTAGTGAGACACTACGAAAACTGACCTGGCCTGGCCATGTAGTGAGACACTACACGCTCTCCAAAAGGAACTGCAAATGCAATGCACGGGTTGAGGGAGGACGCTGATGTGGAATGCAGCACAAGAGCTGGTCCGATGACCTAACGAGTGGACAGAGTTGTCCTTCGTGGACATTTGCTGGTCCGATGACCTAACGAGTGGACAAAGTTGACCTTCGTAGACATTTGCTGGTCCGATAACCTAACGAGTGGACAGAGTTGACCTTCGCAGACATTTGCTAGTCCGATAACCTAACGAGTGGACCTTCGCGGACATTGTATCGACCGCCGCAGACAGAAACATCTGGCAAAGGATTTCGACTTCTTGTACCCCTCACCCCCCCCCCCCCATGGGACTGGGGTGTATTTGGGCCAGTCTGTGTTTGAATCACGTGCAACAAACAAGATGAACATTCATTAAATTATAACAGAAGCTGTTTACTTTTATAGACGAATATACGCAGAGGAATTTCAAAGGTAAAGGAATGAACTCTTTGGTTTCACTATGTCTGTTTTATTTTTTAGATTCAAGTTTTACACCCTATACTTTATTTCTACCATGTAACATGTGTGTGTGTGTGTGTGTGTGTGTGTGTGTGTGTGTGTGTGTGTGTGTAAGAGATAACAGGATAAATTCCCAAGCTTATCTCTATGAATTCATTGCCGTGTGTAGTGTTTCAATACGTTGAATATAACTTGTAAAATTACGAGATGTATTGCCAAGGTTTATCGTAGCTGCCATATTATCTCTACTTATTTTCTAATTTCGATGTAGAATGTTTACACTGTCTTTAACATTATTGTCTTTGCTATGTTGCTGGTATATGTTTGGCAACAGAGAGGAGAGTTTGAGAAAAATAGTGAAAAGAAAAGTATGGAAAGCAATGTATAACTACGCATTTGACATAAATTGATGTGAAATGTTTCTAGTAACTACGCATTTGACATAAATTGATGTGAAATGTTTCTAGTAACTACGCATTTGACATAAATTGATGTGAAATGTTTCTAGTAACTACGCATTTGACATAAATTGATGTGAAATGTTTCTAGTAACTACGCATTTGACATAAATTGATGTGAAATGTTTCTAGTAACTACGCATTTGACATAAATTGATGTGAAATGTTTCTAGTAACTACGCATTTGACATAAATTGATGTGAAATGTTTCTAGTGACTACGCATTTGACATACATTGATGTGAAATGTTTCTAGTAACTACGCATTTGACATAAATTGATGTGAAATGTTTCTAGTGTTCGTGATGCAGGTACTGCCACTGTCCTTCAATCAATTCCATTCCATTTGATGATCTCAGACTCAGTCATTATTTTCTTTTTTAAGTTCAATTAAATACAGCACACGCCCTGTACCAACTTCTTGCTGTTCTGAAATGCATTGCAATGCACATCGTTTTACAAAGTGTAAATTCTGGAAAAGAAATACTTTATGAATTTGTCATTCCTGATATATTGTGATCTTAGTTGTGATCTGGTTTTATGGATTTATGCAACAACATGAATTGAAAATCTGACATGTACTGTCTTCAACAGAACAATGGTGATACATTATACATCGCTGTGATTTCTTGTTGTTGATGTTAACTGTTGTTGTTGTTGTTGCTGTCGTCGTTGTTGGTGTTTTAGAATCAATAGCAAAAATCTACTTTTACTTTTAACCTATTAACAGAAGGGCAATAAATTATGGTTTTATATCATACAACTATTTACACAATGTGGTTTTACAAATCGTTTACTATTTACACAATGGGGTTTTACAAATCGTTTACTATTTACACAATGGGGTTTTACAAATCGTTCACTATTTACACAATGGGGTTTTACAAATCATTTACTATTTACACAATGGGGTTTACAAATCGTTTACTATTTACACAATGGGGTTTTACAAATCGTTTACTATTTACACAATGGGGTTTACAAATCGTTTACTATTTACACAATGTGGTTTTACAAATCGTTTACTATTTACACAATGGGGTTTTACAAATCGTTTACTATTTACACAATGGGGTTTTACAAATCGTTTACTATTTACACAATGGGGTTTTACAAATCGTTTACTATTTACACAATGGGGTTTTACAAATCGTTTACTATTTACACAATGGGGTTTTACAAATCGTTTACTATTTACACAATTGGGTTTTACAAATCGTTTATTATTTACACAATGGGGTTTTACAAATCGTTTACTATTTACACAATGGGGTTTTACAAATCGTTTACTATTTACACAATGGGTTTTTACAAATCGATTACTATTTACGCAATGGCGTTTTACAAATCGTTTCTCTTGCATCGTATTGAATTGTATTTGCCGTCCAAACTAATAAAACAATAACATCTAAAAACATGTTTGAAGATCGTAAACTATTTGTCATAGAGCTCTTGTTCAAGTCGTTGGAAATAGATTAGACAAAGTCCGTATGGAAATAAATTAAACAAAGTTTGGAAATAGATTAGACAAAGTCAGTGTGGAAATAGATTAGACAAAGTCAATGTGGAAATAGATTAGACAAAGTCAGTATGGAAATAGATTAGACAAAGTCAGTGTGGAAATAGATTAGCCAAAATCAGTGTGGAAATAGATTAGACAAAGTCAGTGTGGAAATACAAACAAATTCTATTTGGAAATAGATTAGACAAAGTCAGTATGGAAATAGATTAGACAAGTGTGGAAATAGATTAGACAAAGTCCGTATGGAAATAGATTAGACAAAATCGTTTGGAAATAGATTAGACAAAGTCAGTGTGGAAATAAATTAGACACAGTCAGTGTGGAAATAGATTAGACAAAGTCAGTGTGGAAATAGATTAGACAAAATCAGTGTGGAAATAGATTAGACAAAGTCCGTATGGAAATAGTTTTAGACAAAGTCAGTGTGGAAATAGATTAGACAAAGTCACAATGGAAATAGATTAGACAAAGTCAATGTTGAAATAGATTAGACAAAGTCCGTTGGTAATAGATTAGACAAAATCGCGAATGGGGATTAGACAAAGTCCTATGGAAATAGATTAGACAAAGTCAGTTTGGAAATAGATAAAACAAAGTCATGTGGAAATATGGTGAAGATAAGTAGTCAGTGTGGAAATAGATTGTTCAAAGTCAGTGTGGAAATAGATTAGACAAAATCCGTATGGAAATAGATTAGACAAAGTCCGTATGGAAATAGATTAGACAAAGTCAGTGTGGAAATAGATTAGACAAAATCAGTGTGGAAATAGATTAGACAAAGTCAATGTTGAAATAGATTAGACAAAGTCCGTGTGGTAATAGATTAGACAAAGTCAGAATGGAAATAGATTAGACAAAGTCCGTATGGAAATAGATTAGACAAAGTCAGTGTGGAAATAGATTAGACAAAGTCCATATGGAAATAGATTATACAAAGTCTGTATGGAAATAAATTTGACAAAGTCAGTATGGAAATAGATTAGACAAAATCAGTGTGGAAATAGATTAGACAAAGTCAGTGTGGAAATAGATTAGACAAAGTCAGTGTGGAAATAGATTAGACAAAATCAGTATGGAAATAGATTTGACAAAGTCCGTATGGAAATAGATTAGACAAAGTTC
>JAXRKP010000714.1:50000-112500 GCA_037039925.1 Doris montereyensis
AGAAGAAGAAGAAGAAGAAGAAGAAGAAGAAGAAGAAGAAGAAGAAGAAGAAGAAGAAGAAGAAGAAGAAGAAGAAGAAGAAGAAGAAGAAGAAGAAGAAGAATAACAACAATAATGATGGTGATAATTGAAGGTGTTTATCGATATTTGTTTTGATGTAAGTATGTACGTTTAAGAATCTGAACTAGTCTTTCTAAATTACATTAAGGTTTGAGTTGTTCCTCTGTTTCGTGCTGTAATTGATCAGCTAAGTGTCAGTCAATCTATGAGTCCGCTAGCTTTCACTCTGCGATCTTAACACTAAAGCCAGATTAAGCCAATCCTATGGCAGGTCCAATGAACATCAAGTACAACTCTGGCAGACACACACACACACACACACACGTACACATACGCACACACACACACGCAGAGTCAATGATATGTCCAGGCCAGACTATGAAAGAATAACTCGTTGTTCTACTTCGGATTTGGCTATAAGTGACGTCACCCTAATCCCTGAAGTTAGGTCCGGGCGTAGATCCAACATTCTCTTGTGTTGCCACATGAGCTGTGTGTGACGTAAGTAAGCAGGTTCAAGCCCCAGTGAAAGTGTTGTCAGTGCTGTGCAGATGTGATACACAAACAAACAGAAACTTGCTTGTGTAGAAACTTACTAGATTCTATTACTACTTGTTTCCAGCGCAGGGATTATTATCTGAAGTAGGCCTGTTTTTATTACCAAGAATTGAGTGCTTCATATGGACATTCTTCTGTCTGTCCAGCCATTGTTAGTTTGAACGACAGCTGACGACTAAAAGCATTTAACAGCTTTACTATAAATTGAATTTGATAACAACAACAATAATAATAATAAACATAATAATAATATAAATCAGAAATAATAATTCAATCCATTTCTTTTCTTGGCTTGCGTTCTCTTGTTACCTGTTCTCACAAAAACGGTTTGTACCAGCACAGGAGGAGGTTCCAATGTACAGAAATATGGAGGCAGAGAACTCATCAGTGCCTTACACCATGTTGTACAAGTGAGTGCCTTCAATAGTGTATCTGTATTCGATACACCAAGTTGAATGCGTAATTGTTATAATCTTAGTGTGTATTTGTGTATTGGGTTTTATTATTAGTCATCTTTTATCCTCTAGGGATGTACTATAGTATCACTGTCGCCCTGTTTGAATCGCAAAGTTCCATATCGTACTGCCATTCTAAAGCGCCTTTGAGCATATTTTTTTTATGGATATTGGCGCTATATAAATTATGGTTGTGGTGGTGGTGGTGGTGGTGTGGTGGTGGTGAGGATGGTGGTGGTAATTAATAAAAACGATTAAAATTAACACCCGCCCCTCCACCACACCATGAGACCAGTAAATGTCCTAGCGCATAAAGAAGCCATCCACCCGAACTTGAAGGGTGTCAATGTCTACGTTAAACAAATAAGTCTATCACATGTCTATGAACCTATAGAATGTGGCATAGTGTCTTATTTAACTTCACTGCCCGTCTAATTTGACCATAGCGCTTCTAATCTGACTCCAAGATATCAAATCTCATCTTGTCACATTTAATCTCACCCTGTCACTTTTAATCTGACCCTGTCACTTTTAAATTTACTCTGTAACTCGTAATCTGACCGTGTCACTCTTAATTTGACCATGTCAGTTTTAAATTCACTCTGTCACTTTTAATTTGACCCTGTCAGTTTTAAATTCACTCTGTCACTTTTAATCTGACGATGTAACTTTTAAATTCACTCTATCACTCTTAATATGACTATGTCACTTTTAATTTCACTCTATCACGCTTAATATGACTATGTCACTTTTAATTTCACTCTATCACTCTTAATCTGACTATGTCACTTTTAATTTCACTCTATCAATCTTAATATGACTATGTCACTTTTAAATCCACTCTGTCACTCTTAATATGACTATGTCACTTTTAATTTCACTCTATCACTCTTAATCTGACTATGTCACTTTTAATTTCACTCTATCACTCTTAATCTGACTATGTCACTTTTAAATTCACTCTGTCATTTTTAATCTTTTTCTTTTTTAATCTGACCATACCTCTTTTAATTTGAGTATGTCATTTTTAATCTAACTATGTCACTTTTAATCTGGCTGTACCCCTTTTAATCTGACTAAATCACTAATAACCTGACTATGTTACTTTTAATTTCACTCTGTCACTCTTAATCTGACTTTTTCAATTTTAATTTCACTCTGTCACTTTTAATCTGACCCTGTTACTTCTAATTTAACAATGTCACTTTTAATCGGACTTTGTCACTTTTAATCGGACTTTGTCACTTTTAATCGGACTTTGTCACTTTTAATCGGACTTTGTTATTTTTAATCGGACTTTGTCACTTTTAATTGGACTTTGTCACTTTTAATCGGATTTTGTTAATTTTAATCGGACTTTGTCACTTTTAATCGGACTGTGTCACTATCAATCGGACTTTGTCACTTTTAATCGGACTTTGTCACTTTTAATCGGACTTTGTCACTTTCAATCGGACTTTGTCACTTTTAATCGGACTTTGTTATTTTTCATCTGACCCTGTCAGTTTTAATTTAATTATATCAGTTTCAATATGACTATGTCACTTTAGATATGACTATGTCACTTTGAATCTGACTATGTCACTTTTAATCTGACTATGTCCCTTTTAATCTGACCCCGTAACTTTTCGTCTAGCTATATCACTTTTAATCTGACTAAGTCACTTTTAACCTGACCCTGTAACTTTCAATTTCACTTTTAATGTCAGTCACTTTTAATCTGACCCTGTAACTTTCGATTTCGCTCTGTCACACTCAATCAGTCCCTGTCACTTTTAATTTCGCTCTGTCACTCTTATTCCTACCCTGTCACTTTTAATTTCGCTCTGTCACTCTTATTCCTACCCTGTCAATTTTAATTTCGCTCTGTCACTCTTATTCCTACCCTGTCAATTTTAATTTCGCTCTGTCACTCTTATTCCTACCCTGTCAATTTTAATTTCACTTTGTTACTCTTATTCCTACCCTGTCAATTTTAATTTCACTTTGTTACTCTTATTCCTACCCTGTCAATTTTAATTTCACTTTGTTACTCTAAGTCTGACCCTGTCGCTTTTCAATTCATTCTGTCACTTTTAGTTTCACTGCGTCACTCGTAATTTGACTATGTCATTTTTACTCTGACTATGTCACTTATAATCTGACTATGTCACTTTTAATCTGACTATGTCCCTTTTAATCTGACCAAGTAAATTGGCATCTGGCTATATCACTTTTAGCCTGAGTAAGTCACTTTTAATCTGACCCTGTAGCTTTTAATTTCACGCTGTCACTCTTATTCCTACCCTGTCACTTATAATTTAACTTTGTAATTAAATCTGACCCTATCACTTTTGAATTCATTCTGTCACTTTTAATTTGACTACATCACTTTTAATCTGACTATGTCACTTTTTATTGGGCTATGTCACTTTTAAATTGACTATGTCACTTTTAATCTGACTATGTCACTTTATTTTATGTCACTTTCATTTTTGACTATGTCACTTTTAAATTGACTATGTCACTTTCTGACTCTGTCACTTTTAATCTGACCATGTCACTTTTAATTTGACTATGTCACTTTTAATCTGACTATGTCACTTTTAATCTAATTATGTCACTTTTAATCTGACTATGTCACTTTTAATCAGACTATGTCATATTGTAATCTAACTATGTCCCGTTTAATATGACTATGTCCCTTTTAACCTGGCTATGTCCCCTTTTAACCTGAATACGTCACTTTTAATCTGACTATGTCATTTTAATCTGATCACATCACTTTTAATCTGACCCTGTAACTTTTAATCTGACTATTTCACTTATAATTTGACTATATGACTTTGAATCTGATCATATCACTTTTAATTTCACTGTGTCACTTTTAATCTGACTAAGTCACTTTTAATCTGACTCTGTCACTTTTCAATCTTATGTCACTTTTAATATTCCCCCTGTCACTATCAATCTTATGTCACTTTTAATCCGACTGCATCACTTTTTATTTCACATTGTCATGTTTAATCCGACTGTGTCACTTTTAATTTGACCCTGTCACTTTTGATTTCACTCTGTCACTTTTAATCTGACTATGTCACTTTTAATTTGACCCTGTTACTTTTAATTTCACTATGTCGCTTTTCATCTTATGACATCACTTGAATTCGCCCTGTCATTTTTAATCTGACCCTGTCACTTTTAAATTCACTTATCACTTTTTAATCTGACTCTTTCACTTTTAATCTGACCATACCACTTTTAATCTGACTTTTAATGTCATTTTTAATCTGACCATACCACTTTTAATGTCATTTTTAATGTGACCATACCACTTTTAATCTGACTATGTCATTTTTAATCTGACTTTTAATCTGACTCTTTCACTTTTAATCTGACTCATTTCACTTTTAATCTGACTATGTCATTTTTAATCTGACTATGTCACTTTTAATCTGACCATGTTGCTTTCACTTTTAATCTGACTCATAATCTGACCATGTCACTTTTAATCTGACTATGTCACCACTTTTAATCTGACCATGTCACTTTTAATCTGACCATACCACTTTTAATCTGACTATGTCATTTTTAATCTGACCATACCACTTTTAATCTGACCATACCACTTTTAATCTGACCATACCACTTTTAATCTGACCATGTCACTTTTAATCTGACCATACCACTTTTAATCTGACCATGTCACTTTTAATCTGACCTCTTTCACTTTTAATCTGACCATACTTTTGTCACTTTTAATCTGACTATGCCACTTTAATTTTACCATTTTAATCTATATCCACTTTTAATCTGACTATGCCATTTACCACTTTTAATCTGACTATACTTTTAATCTGACTCTTTCACTTTTAATCTGACTATATAATCTGACCATACCACTTTTAATCTGACTATGCCACTTTTAATCTGACCATGTCACTTTTAATCTGACCATGCCACTTTTAATCTGACTATGTCATTTTTAATTTTTAATCTGACCATGCCATTTTTAATCTGACTATGTCATTTTTAATCTGACTATATAATTTTTAATCTGACTATATTTTTATAATTTTTAATCTGACTATACCATTTTTAATCTGACTATATAATTTTTAATCTGACTATGTCATTTTTAATCTGACTATATAACTTTTAATCTGACTATGCCATTTTTAATCTGACTATATCATTTTTAATCTGACTATATGCTTTTAATTTGACTAATATAATTTTTAATCTGACTATGTCATTTTTAATCTGACTAATCTCATTTTTAATCTGGCACTTTTAATCTGCCATTTTTAATCTGACTATATCATTTTTAATCTGACTATATCATTTTTAATCCGACTATATCATTTTTAATCCGACTATCTCATTTTTAATCTGACTATATAATTTTTAATCTGACTAATCTGACTATATAATTTTTAATCCGACTATGTCATTTTTAATCTGACTATATAATTTTTAATCCGACTATGCCATTTTTAATCCGACTATGTCATTTTTAATCTGACTATGCCATTTTTAATCCGACTACGTCATTTTTAATCTGACCATTTTTATCCGATTATGCCATTTTTAATCTATGTCACTTTAATTTTACTTTTAATCTGACTATGTCACTTTTAATCTGACTATGTCACTTTTAATCTGACAATGTCACTTTTAATCTGACTATACCACTTTTAATCTGACTATATCACTTTTAATCTGACTCTGACTATATCACTTTTAATTTATGTCATTTTTAATATGACTATGTCATTTTTAATTTGACTATGTCTTTTTTTAATCTAACTATCTCATTTTTAATCTGACTACGTCCTTTTTAATCCGACTATATCATTTTTAATCCGACTATGTCATTTAAATCTCACTATGTCATTTTTAATCCGACTACGTCATTTTTAATCTGACTATATCATTTTTAATCCGATTATGCCATTTTTAATCTATGTCACTTTAATTTTACTATGTCACTTTTAATCTGACTATGTCACTTTTAATCTGACTATGTCATTTTTAATCCGACTATGCCATTTTTAATCCGACTACGTCATTTTTAATCCGACTATATCATTTTTAATCCGACTATGTTACTTTTAATCCGACTATATCATTTTTAATCCGACTATGTCACTTTTAATCCAACTATATCACTTTTAATCCGACTTTGTCACTTTTAATCTGACTATATCATTTTTAATCCGACTATGCCATTTTTAATCCGACTATGTCACTTTTAATCTGACTATATCATTTTTAATCCGACTATGTCATTTTTAATCCGACTATGCCATTTTTAATCCGACTACGTCATTTTTAATCCGACTATATCATTTTTAATCCGACTATGTTACTTTTAATCCGACTATGCCATTTTTAATCCGACTATGTCACTTTTAATCCGACTATATCATTTTTAATCCGACTATGTCACTTTTAATCCGACTACTATTTTTAATCCGACTACGTCATTTTTAATTAATCATTTTAATCCGACTATGTCACTTTTAATCCGACTACGTCATTTTTAATCCGACTATGTCATTTTTAATCCGACTATTAATTTTAATCCGACTATATCATTTTTAATTTGTCACTTTTAATCCAACTATATCACTTTTTAATCCGACTTTGTCACTTTTAATCTGACTATATCGTTTTTAACGACTATGCTATTTTAATCCGACTATGTCACTTTTAATCTGACTATATCATTTTTAATCCGACTATGTCATTTTTAATCCGACTATGCCATTTTTAATCCGACTACGTCATTTTTAATCCGACTATATCATTTTTAATCCGACTATGTTACTTTTAATCCGACTATATCATTTTTAATCCGACTATGTCACTTATAATCTGACAATGTCACTTTTAATCCAACTATATCACTTTTAATCCGACTAAGTCACTTTTAATCTGACTATATCACTTTTAATCCGACTAAGTCATTTTTAATCTGACTAAGTCACTTTAATCTGACTATATAATTTTTAATCCGGCTACTTTTAGTCTGACAAAGTTTTTAATCTGACTATGTCATTTTTAATCCGACTCTGTCATTTTTATTCTCCCTGACTATATCATTTTTAATTTCACTCTGTCACTCTTATTCCTACCCTATCATTTGTAATTCCACTCTGTCACTTATAATCTGACAATGTCACTTTTAATTGACTAAGTCACTTTTATTCCTACCCTGTAACTTTTAATTTCACCCCGTAAATTTGCATTCCTACCCTATCACTTTTAATTTCACAAAGTCACGTTTATTCCTACCCTGTACTTTTAATTTCAGTCTGTCACACTCAATCAGTCCCTGTCACGTTTAATTTCACTCTGTCACTCTTATTCCTACCCTGTCACTTTTAATTTCAGTTTGTAACTCTAAATCTGACCCTGTCACTTTTGAATTCATTATGTCACTTTTAATTTCAGTCCGTCACTTTTAATCTGACTATGTCACTCTTAATTGGATTATGTCACTTTTAAGCTGACTATATCATTCTTAATTGGATTATGTCATTTTTAATCTGACTATGTCACTTTTAATCTGACTATGTCACTTTTAAGCTGACTGTGTCATTTTAATTGGACTATGTCACTTTTAAGCTGACTATGTCATTTTTCATTGGACTATGTCACTTTTAAGCTGACTATGTCATTTTTCATTGGACTCTCACTTTTAAGCTGACTATATGTCAATTGGACATGTCACTTTTAATCGGACTATGTGATTCTTAATTGGACTATATCACTTTTAATCTGACTCTGTTATTTTTAATATGACCATGTCACTTTTAATCTGACTATGTCACTTTTAATCTGACTATGTCACTTTAAATCTGATTACATCTCTTTTAATCTGACTATGTCACTTTAAATCTGATTACATCTCTTTTAATCTGACTATGTCACTTTAAATCTGATTACATCTCTTTTAATCTGACTATGTCCCTTTCAATCAGACTATGTCATTTTGTAATCTGACTATTTCACTTTTAATCTGACTATGTCACTTTCAACCTGACTATGTCTTTTTTAATCTGAATACGTCAATTTAATCTGATCACATCACTTTTAATCTGGCCCTGTAACTTTTAACCCGACTATGTCACTTTTAACCTGACTATGTGACTTTTAATCTGACCATATCACTTTTAATTTGACTATGTCAATCTAATTCTGTCACTTTTAATCTGACCATGTCACTTTTAATCTCCCCCTGTCACTATCAATCTTATGTCACTTTTAATTCGACAGCGTCACTTTTTATTTCACCTTGTCACCTTTAATCCGACTATGTCACTTTTAATTTGACCCTGTTACTTTTGATTTCACTCTGTCACTTTTACTCTGACTATGACATTTTTAAATTCACTCTGTCACACTTAGTTTGACCCTGTCTTAGTTTGACCCATTTAAATTCACTCTGTCACACTTAGTTTGACCCTGTCACTTTTAAATTCACTCTGTCACACTTAGTTTGACCCTGTCACTTTTAAATTCACTCTGTCATTTTTTAGTATGACTCTTTCATTTTTAATCTGACCATACCACATTTAATTTGAATATGTCATTTTGAATCTAACTATGTCATTTTAATCTGACTGTGCTCCTCTTAATGTGACTAAGTTGCTTATAATCTGACTATGTTACTTTTACTTTCAATCTGTCACTCTTAATCTGACTCTTTCAATTTTAATTTTACTCTGTCACTTTTAATTTCGCTCCGTCATTTTTTAATTTGACTATGTCACTTTTAATCTGACTATGTCACTTTTAATCTGACTATGTCACTTTTATTCTGACTATGTCACTTTTAATCTGATCACACCACTATTAATCTGATTACGTCCCTTTTAATAGGACTGTGTCACTTTTTATTTCACATTGTCATTTTTAATCCGACTATGCTACTTTTAATGATATCACTATATCACTTTTAATTTCACAATGCCACTTTTAATTTCACTCTTTCACTTCTAACCTAACCCTATTGTTTGTAACCTAACTCTGTCACGTCTAATCTGACCCTGTCACTTTGAACCTGGCCCTGTTACTTCTAACGTCACCCCGTCACTGCTATCCTGACCCTGTCATTTCTAACCTGACCCTGTCCTTTCTAACCTGACCCTGTCCTGTCTAATCTGACCCTGTCAATACTAACCTGACCCCATCACTTCTAACCTGACCCATTCATTTATAACTTGACCCAATCACTTCTAACCTGACCCTGTCATTTCTAACCTGACCCTGTCAATGTCTCTGTCACCAGCCGAGGACACGTGCCTGGCTACATCGGCCAGAGTAACGATTCATTTCCTGTCAGCAGTGGCGAGGGCCAGATGTTCAGTGGAGAGAACCGGGCCATGACGTCCACTGTGCAGGCCAGCTACAAGTACGTACTGGTCTTCCCTTGAGTTATTAGTTTACTCATTTTATGCAGTTATTTAATTTGCTCTTTTATGGGGGTTTTATCATCTTAATAATGATTTATTTAATTTATTTAATTCGCTCATTTATTTGGGGGTTTTATCATCTTAATAATGTGATTTATTTAATTTGCTCATTTATGGGGGTTTTATCATCTTAATAATGTGATTTATTTAATTCGCTCATTTATGGGGGTTTTTATCATCTTAATAATGTGATTTATTTAATTTGCTCATTTATGGGGTTTTATCATCTTAATAATGTGATTTATTTAATTCGCTCATTTATGGGGGTTTTATCATCTTAATAATGTGATTTATTTAATTTGCTCATTTATGGGGGTTTTATCATCTTAATAATGTGATTTATTTAATTCGCTCATTTATGGGGGTTTCATCATCTTAATAATGTGATTTATTTAATTTGCTCATTTATGGGGGTTTATCATCTTAATAATGTGATTTATTTAATTTGCTCATTTATGGGGGGTTTTATCATTTTAATAATGTGATTTATTTAATTTGCTCATTTATGGAGGTTTTATCATCTTAATAATGTGATTTATTTAATTCGCTCATTTATGGGGATTTTATCATCTTAATAATGTGATTTATTTAATTCGCTCATTTTTATGGGGATTTTGTCATCTCAATAGTGTGATTTATTTAATTTGCTCATTTATAAGGGTTTTTATCATCTTAATAATGTGATTTATTTAATTTGCTCATTTATGGGGATTTTATCATCTTAATGATGTGATTCATTTAGTTTGCTCATTTATGGGGGTTTTCTCATCTTAATAATGTGATATTGTCTATCTATTTATTTTGTTTTAGGACAAGATAATAATTTCTTTCTTTATTCATAGTTTATGTGTATATTTCAGCTGTTGTATTTTTTCTATCAAATTATCTCTCAATGTATTTAATAACGTCAGTATATACAATTGTAAGCGTGTATACTAATCTATTCACTCTTACGCTATAATGATATCGACAGGGAGCTGCCAGATGACTTCTACAATCATGGACGCCAAGAAAACGCCAATAAACATCCAGGACCCATATCTCGCATGGTGACCTTAACTCCCCTTCAACCCCTTCACCCAGCAATCTGCCTACTACAACGTGGGCGCCGTATCCACCAAAAGCTATCTGAAGGACTCATCGGAGTAAAGACACACCAAAAGCTATCTGAAGGACTCATCGGAGTAAAGACACACACCAAACGCTATCTGAAGGACTCATCGGAGTAAAAACACACACCTAAAGCTATCTGAAGGACTCATCGGTAAAAACACGCACCTAAAGCTATCTGAAGGACTCAACACACCTAAAGCTATCTGAAGGACTCATCGGAGTAAAGACACACACCAAAAGCTATCTGAAGGACTCATTGGAGTAAAGACACACACCAAAGCTATCTGAAGGACTCATCGGAGTAAAGACACACACCAAAAGCTATCTGAAGGACTCATCGGAGTAAAGACATACACCAAAAGCTATCTGAAGGACTCATCGGAGTAAAGACATACACCAAAAGCTATCTGAAGGACTCATCGGAGTAAAGACACACACCAAAAGCTATCTGAAGGACTCATCGGAGTAAAGACACACACCAAAAGCTATCTGAAGGACTCATCGGAGTAAAGACACACACCAAAAGCTATCTGAAGGACTCATCGGAGTAAAACAGACACCAAAAGCTATCTGAAGGACTCATCGGAGTAAAGACACACACCAAAAGCTATCTGAAGGACTCATCGGAGTAAAGACACACACCAAAAGCTATCTGAAGGACTCATCGGAGTAAAGACACACACCAAAAGCTATCTGAAGGACTCATCGGAGTAAAGACACACACCAAAAGCTATCTGAAGGACTCATCGGAGTAAAAACACACACCAAAAATTATCTGAAGGACTCATCGGAGTAAAAACACACATCAATTAAATTATTGTTATTATTATTATTATTATTATTATTATTATTATTATTATTATTATTATTATTATTATTATTATTATTATTATTATTATTATTATTATTTATTATTATTATTATTATTATTATTATTATTATATTATTATCATTATTATTATTATTATTATTATTATCAGTTAGTAGTAGTAGTATTATAGTAGTAGTAGTAGTAGTAGTAGTAGTAGTAGTAGTAGTGGTAGTAGTAGTAGTAGTAGTAGTAGTAGTAGTAGTAGTAGTAGTAGTAGTAGTAGTAGTGGTAGTAGTAGTAGTAGTAGTAGTAGTAGTAGTAGTAGTAGTAGTAGTAGTAGTAGTAGTAGTAGTAGTAGTAGTAGTAGTAGTAGTAGTAGTAGTAGTAGTAGTAGTAGTAGTGTTGTTGTTGCTGTTGTTGTTGCTGTTGATATTGTTGTTTCTGTTGAACTAAATTGTTTTTGCCATTTAATTAAGCACGACTTCCAAAGAGTGAATGGAACAAAAGTAAAGCTCTATGTTTTACATTCAAACATTTTTGTAAGTAAACGAAACTTTGACTGAAACTGTTCGTGATGCTTTTTGTCTCTATCTGCTATACTTCCGTACTTTATCATATGTGCGTGTCCGTGTTTGTGTTTGTTTGTTTGTTTGTTCCTTTGAAGTAACCCTGTCCACCATGGCGGTGATCTCAGGGTTGGTAGCTGACTAATATTACTAACGACTGTCCAGGCACAACATAAAGCACTTTAAAAAATCAAAAGTTTTCGTAAATATTTGTAAATATTATAATAATATAGTCAATGTGTTAAAATTGAAACGTATGTAGTATTCTAGATTTGTCAATATACTCCAATTTCTTCCAGAAGCGCAAGAATAGTTTCAAGATCATAATTCCGAAAGAGTTTGTAAATGCTTCCCTCGGAATAATATTTCATTCGTATATCGATCAGATCAGAGCATTCTATTAACACATGTTTAATGGTAAAATGCCTATCACATGAGTGACAGAAAGGCTGGTCATCATGGGTCAACAGGAAGCCCTGTGTGAGTCACGAATGACCAATATGTAAGCGACTTAAAAAGCTCTCTTCTTTCCTATTTCTTACTTTCACATTTGGCCTTTCTGTCATTTTTGGGACCACCTCCTGAAGCTTGTTATTAACTTGTTGGTCCCATTCCTCCTGCCAAGTTTCGTTAATATAATTATTTACAAAAGAATTTCAAGTCTGCACAATCAAGTAAGGCAGCAGGGCTGACATCTTTGGAACGTGCCTCTTTTGCCAACTTGTCGGCAATTTCATTTCCATTGATGTAACATGCTCGGTATCCAGTCAAACGTAATGTGTTTTCCAACAAGGTCTTTAAGAACGTGTTTAATCAGTATTATTACTTGATTTTGCTATCTATAGTTCTCAGACCCTGGAGGGCAGACAGCTATCCTTCCAGAGAATAAAATTGCTATAATTCCTCGATAGGTTTTTTAAGTCATTCAAAGATAAAAAGAATGGCGTGCAATTCTGCATTGAAAATAGAAGTAGTATCTTTCAGGCGCACATTCTTCGAGGATTCCGGATGATCCGGGTAATAAATGGTAGCACTGACCTTTTCACTCTCTTTCGAGCCAGCTGTGTAAATCTTTGGACAATGAAAAACCTAAATTTATATGGGTTTTGGTCCATGGTGGGGGAATTCGAAAGTTACAATTATTTATATCCTGGTCATTTATGTTTCCCTGTAATATACGGGGGAGAATTCGAACGCCGAAAGGTGGGGGTAGTGTTGGATGTCTCACTAAAATATCACAGACGGGGGGGGGGGGGGGTTTCACATATGTTTTTTGTAGGCAGGGTTTTGGGGTAGTGACTTTAATTTCAAATACTAATTCATTGACAGTTTTAGGCGTCGGTGATGTAAAGATGGTTCACCGGCTTCTACATATAGGCTCTTTACGGGTGAAGTTCGGAAGGCGTCTAAGTCAATACGAAGACCCTGATGGTGAATGGCGTCTAGTATTTTTAATACATATTTGGGGGCGGATCCATAAACAACAGAGCCATAGTCCAGCTTGGACCGGATCAATGCTTTATATAATTTCACTAGGGTCACTCTGTCAGTGTCAGCACCCCAGTCCGTGTGTCCCACAACTCGCAGAATATTCAGAGACTTTTGACACATTTTTTCTTAAGGCTCTGAACATGAGACAAGAAGGATAACCTTTGATCAAAGATGACAGCTAAAAATGTGGCCTCCTTAGATATTTTGAGAGGCGTTTTGTTTAAACAAAGACTGGGTTCAGTATGTACATTTCTTTGGTTATGAAAGTGGACACATACAGTTTTTGATGTGGAGAATTATAAATCGTTGCCAGTTACCCATTTTTGAACTTCGTTAATACATAGTTCAATAATTGCATTGATCTTTCAAGGTAAAGCAAATGTTTGCCTTCAATATGGATAGCAAAATCATCTACAAAAAATAGATGCTGAGGCCTCCCGAATAAAGCTTTCCAGACGGATAAGATGATCATTAGTACTATGGTCTTTGCGAAAACCGCATTGAACTTCAGAAAGAAAATTGTTCCTCTCCAAGACCCAAAGAAGGCGGTTATTCACCATTCTTTCCATGGTTTTGCAAAGGCAACTAAAGCTATTGGTCTATAATTAGATGGGTCACTGGGATCTCGGTTAGGTTTTGGAATAGTGACCACACATGCTTTTTTCCAGGATGGGTGAATTCGGCCTGCAGTCCAGATTTTATTGAATATTTTTAGAAGGTTAGAAAGACAAGAGTTGGGAAGATTAGTCAGGAATTGATAGTTAATACAGTCGAGTCCTGCAGCTGATTCATTCATTTCGCTAGCGATGCCCTCGGCTCTTCCAGAGAAAAAAAGTTAGTTATAGGGTTCTATATTGTCCGTGGTAAAGTTTATGGTCTTTTTTCCTTCACTTGTTTTAATTTTTGAAAAACCTGTGGAGTAATGTCCAGTGGAAGAGTTCTGGGCAATGCTCTGACCAAGGTGGTTTGCTGTATAATCGGTAATTAACTTGCCGTCCTTTTCAGGTGGATATTTACGCAAGTTGTCTTACCTTTAATTTTCTCACTGCCTTCCACACGGTTTTGGTGGTGGCATTACAATTTAAAGAGGAAACGTATTTCTGTTAGGAATTCCTTTTGGCTTGTCTTGGCGTTTTCTTTTTTGAAACTTATCAAATTTTCTACACAATGATTTCTAAACAAGTATCTTTGAGCTTTCTTTCTTCTATTGTTTGCTTCTTTACATTCTCAGGAAAACCAGGGGACCCTTGGAAATCTGTGGTGTTTACGGAGATGAAAGGGAATTGTCCTTTTGCCAAATAAATCAATTTCTTAGAGAAGGTAGACATAGGGTCATCGGATGATAGAATAGAATCGTCTATGTCAGAAGAATATAATGTTTTGAAAAGAGTCCAGTTTGCTTTATTGAAATTGAAATATGCAGTAGAGTCTTCGATTCTGTTGTCTTGAAAGCCTAAGACGATAGAGTAGTGATCACTACCACAGAGGTCGTCATGAACGTGCCATGAGAAGTCTAGAGCAAGAGAGAGGAGAGGCAATTGATAGATCGATGGCTGAAACGGATTGATAGCCCGAATGAAGAAATATCGCTTCTCCTGAATTTAAGAGAATCCAATCATGATCGGAGATCAACTTCTCTATCATTCGACCACGGTTGTCTAGTCAAGAAACGCCCCATAGACAAGAATGGGCATTGAAATCCCCAAATTTTCATTTCAGCTGAGATAAACGGTTTCCATTTCATACACGCCGGTATACAGAACAGATAGTGAAATATTTATGAGATGAATGGTTGACAGTTGCAGCCACCACATCTATACTGGTGTTCAACTCCAAATGGGTGAAGTGACAAGAATTATGGAGTAAAAGTGTGGCGTTATTACCCTGTATACAAGTGTATCCTTTTACCGATAAGTTTCTTTTCTCTTTTCTTTACTCTCCTGCAATGCCAGGGCAAGAGGTCTCTTTGAATTACATAATAAAATTAGTTCTCCATAATTTGCTCTTACGCGTCTCACATTCCACTGCACAATGGTATCCACTTGAAATGTAATTGATATTTGTACTTTTAGGCAGAACCCTAGTCAGTCTTTCTTCGCAAATGAGGGCTGAGCACCAGGCTTCAGTCCGCCATGCTGTTTGGACACTGACGGCTTTGCCCTTGGGGGTGAAGTTTGTTTGGTTTTAACCTCCTTCCCATCTGGTCTTGAAGAAGATAAAGTGGAAGGAGGTTTGGGATTATGGGGGGGTGTGGGAGGGGTGTAATTTGAATGGAAAGGGGGGGCTGGAGTTTGTTGGGAAGGGGGAGGTAATGGAGGTGGGATCAGAGGGGGTGAGTTGTGACGAAGGAACCGGTGTCTGTCTGGGATGAAGGGAGGTCGTGTGGGATATGAGAAGGACGTGGGGGTGAGGGAGGGTGGATCTCCAACAATAGGAGTGAAGGTGGAGGGGATGATGGGGTGTGAGAAGACGATGGATCGAAAGCCATTTCTTCCTCACCCAAAAGAACAGAAAATCTGGTTTTGGTGGGGACAGACTTGTCCTCGTTAACCACTGGTCTAGTCTTTTTCCCATGTATGGGCGACGAGGCTGTTTTTTGGCTTTCCACGTCTGAACCGATGACAGTTAAAGCACCTCATCGAGTTTGGGACAAAAGGTCTGACAGCCAAAACCAAATACCCGATGGTGAGGGCTGTTGGCGGTTTGGATGCATCGAAGGTCAAGAGCCACGTATGGGTCTTGATCTCCTTACACCCCTTTGCGGACGATTATTCGTCGTGCATGAGTAACCCCATCCAGTTCACTCACCACCTCTTCCTCAGTGCATCCATCTAGGTCACGGGATTTGACGACGCCCTTCAAACTATTGAGGCTCAGGTGAGTCAACATTCACAGGAATATCACCAAATTACTCCGTGCAGAGCAGCTTTGACGACTCATCTTTTGATGCGACTTCAATCAAAAGGTCACCAGAGCGAAGTCTGCCGACGCTTTTCGGCTTGCTCATCACGCCACTAGATCTCAGTGCTCGAGCTATCTTGAAGACACTGAGTGATGCTACACGTCGAGAGTCATCAGAAAACGTGGCCAACCCAAGGATGTACATTTGGGGTTATCCCAAATGCTCTCAACCTCGTCGCACATAAGCTTGCGTTTACGTTTGCCCTGGGCAGGAAGCGTACCTGCTCCTCCGGCTTCGGACTTGCTAGGGGGTGGGGCGGGCAGAGGTTTTGTTTGATAATCCATATAAATAATTTTATTTAATTTCTGTCTCAGCAGCTTCCCACGGTTACTGTGAGTCCAACAAGGGGACAGGCTCCGCCTGCCAGGACATACTCTGAGGTTATAGTCTCTGTCAAGAGGAAGCAAACCCCCCCCTCCCCCTTAGGGGTAAAGGCGCCCTCTCCACAACTAAGATTGACCCAAAGACACCATATCGATACGGTGTCCCATCCGATTGAGCGGCGTAGGCCACCCCACCCACCCGTCTTAGCAGATGCCAGGGCCACAGAGGCGTGTTGGTTAGACACCCCACCCACCCGTCTTAGCAGATGCCAGGGCCACAGAGGCGTGTTGTTAGACACCCCACCCACCCGTCTTAGCAGATGCCAGGGCCACAGAGGCGTGTTGGTTAGACACCCCACCCACCCGTCTTAGCAGATGCCAGGGCCACAGAGGCGTGTTGGTTAGACACCCCACCCACCCGTCTTAGCAGATGCCAGGGCCACAGAGGCGTGTTGGTTAGACACCCCACCCACCCGTCTTAGCAGATGCCAGGGCCACAGAGGCGTGTTGGTTAGACACCCCACCCACCCGTCTTAGCAGATGCCAGGGCCACAGAGGCGTGTTGGTTAGACACCCCACCCACCCGTCTTAGCAGATGCCAGGGCCACAGAGGCGTGTTGGTTAGACACCCCACCCACCCGTCTTAGCAGATGCCAGGGCCACAGAGGCGTGTTGGTTAGACACCCCAGCAGAGGATGCATGTTGGTTAGACACCCCAGCAGGACCTCCAGGATCCCCTTTTCCTGCCTTACGGGTCGCATCGCATGGGAAACGAGGCGCCCACTAAGGGGAGGTTACGTCACAAGAGACCAAGAAGTAGAAAGAAGAGAAGACATAGACATGACGATAGAGCAAAAGGAGTGGATGGACAGAAGATCAAAGTAAGAGAAACGAGCTTGTAATTATGCATAGGCGACACCCTGCCTTGTTGCCATTCGCAACCCGCGGCAGCCACAGTATCCTTAGTCGCCTTCTACGACACGCATGGATGGAGAGACGGTGGGGTACCTATCTGCTCCTCTCCTCTGTAGGAGAGGTCTCGGGTTCCCACGGGGATCAAGTAAGCAACTAGAACACAGCCTACATGTACATGTACTGAACCAAATAAGCAAATAGAACATAGCCTACATATACATGTACTGAACCAAATAAGCAAATAGAACATAGCCTACATGTACATGTACTGAACCAAATAAGCAAATGGAACATAGCCTACATGTACATGTACTGAACCAAATAAGCAAATAGAACAAAGCCTACATGTACATGTACTGAACCAAGTAAGCAAATAGAACATAGCCTACATGTACATGTACTGAATCAAGTAAGCAAATAGAACATAGCCTAAATGTACATGTACTGAACCAAATAAGCAAATAGAACATAGCCTATTTGTACATGTACTGAATCAAGTAGGCAAATAGAACATAGCCTACATGTACATGTACTGAATCAAGTAAGCAAATAGAACATAGCCTAAATGTACATGTACTGAACCAAGTAAGCAAATACATAAACATATACCTACTGAACCAAGTAAGCAAATAGAACATAGCCTACATGTACATGTACTGAACCAAGTAAGCAAATAGAATATAGCCTACATGTACATGTACTGAACCAAGTAAGCAAATAGAAAATAGACTACATGTAGATGTACTGAACCAAGTAAGCAAATAGAAATAGCCTACATGTACATGTACTGAATCCTACATGAACATAGCCTACATGTATGTACTGAATCAAGTAAGCAAATAGAACATAGCCTACATGTACATGTACTGAATCAAGTAAGCAAATACAACATAGCCTATGTGTACATGTACTGAATCAAGTAAGCAAATAGAATATAGCCTACATGTACATGTATGAACCAAGTAAGCAAATAGAACATAGCCTACATGTACATGTATGGAATCAAGTAAGCAAATAGAACATAGCCTACATGTACATGTATGGAATCAAGTAAGCAAATAGAACATAGCCTACATGTACATGTATGGAATCAAGTAAGCAAATAGAACATAGCCTACATGTACATGTATGGAATCAAGTAAGCAAATAGAACATAGCCTACATGTACATGTATGGAATCAAGTAACAAATGTATACATGGAATCAAGTAAGCAAATAGAACATAGCCTACATGTACATGTTACTCAGTGAAGTAAGCAAATAGAACATAGCCTACATGTACATGTTACTCAGTGAAATAAGCAAACAGAACATAGCCTACATGTACATGTTACTCAGTGAAATAAGCAAACAGAACATAGCCTACATGTACATGTTACTCAGTGAAATAAGCACACAGAACATAGCCTACATGTACATGTTACTCAGTGAAGTAAGCAAACAGAACATAGCCTACATGTACATGTTACTCAGTGAAGTAAGCAAATAGAACATAGCCTACATGTACATGTTACTCAGTGAAGTAAGCAAACAGAACATAGCCTACATGTACATGTTACTCAAGTGAAGTAAGCAAATAGAACATAGCCTACATGTACATGTTACTCAGTGAAGTAAGCAAATAGAACATAGCCTACATGTACATGTTACTCAGTGAAGTAAGCAAATAGAACATAGCCTACATGTACATGTTACTCAGTGAAGTAAGCAAATAGAACATAGCCTACATGTACATGTTACTCAGTGAAGTAAGCAAATAGAACATAGCCTACATGTACATGTTACTTAGTGAAGTAAGCAAATAGAACATAGCCTACATGTACATGTTACTCAGTGAAGTAAGCAAATAGAACATAGCCTACATGTACATGTTACTCAGCGAAGTAAGCAAATAGAACATAGCCTACATGTACATGTTACTCAGTGAAGTAAGTAAATAGAACATAGCCTACATGTACATGTTACTTAACAAAGTAAGTAAATAGAACATAGCCTACATGTACATGTTACTTAACCAAAGTAAGCAAATAGAACATAGCCTACATGTACATGTTACTGGAATCAAGTAAGTAAATAGAACATAGCCTACATGTACATGTTATGGAATCAAGTAAGTAAATAGAACATAGCCTACATGTACATGTTACTTAACAAAGTAAGTAAATAGAACATAGCCTACATGTACATGTTACTCAACGAAGTAAGTAAATAGAACATAGCCTACATGTACATGTTACTCAGTGAAGTAAGCAAATAGAACATAGCCTACATGTACATGTTACTGTAAATAGAAAGTAAGCAAATAGAACATAGCCTACATGTACATGTTACTCAACGAAGTAAGCAAATAGAACATAGCCTACATGTACATGTTACTCAGTGAAATAAGCAAACAGAACATAGCCTACATGTACATGTTACTCAGTGAAAGTAAGCAAATAGAACATAGCCTACATGTACATGTTACTCAACGAAGTAAGCAAATAGAACATAGCCTACATGTACATGTTGGAACAAGTAAGCAAATAGAACATAGCCTACATGTACATGTTACTTAACGAAGTAAGCAAATAGAACATAGCCTACATGTACATGTTACTTAACGAAGTAAGCAAATAAGAACATAGCCTACATGTACATGTTACTTAGTGAAGTAAGCAAATAGAACATAGCCTACATGTACATGTTACTCAGTGAAGTAAGTAAATAGAACATAGCCTACATGTACATGTTACTCAGTGAAGTAAGTAAATAGAACATAGCCTACATGTACATGTTACTCAGTGAAGTAAGTAAATAGAACATAGCCTACATGTACATGTTACTCAGTGAAGTAAGTAAATAGAACATAGCCTACATGTACATGTTACTCAGTGAAGTAAGTAAATAGAACATAGCCTACATGTACATGTTACTTAACAAAGCAAATAGAACATAGCCTACATGTACATGTTACTCAGTGAAGTAAGTAAACAGAACATAGCCTACATGTACATGTTACTCAACGAAGTAAGTAAATAGAACATAGCCTACATGTACATGTTACTCAACGAAGTAAGCAAATAGAACATAGCCTACATGTACATGTTACTTAACGAAGTAAGTAAATAGAACATAGCCTACATGTACATGTTACTCAGTGAAGTAAGCAAATAGAACATAGCCTACATGTACATGTTACTTAGTGAAGTAAGTAAATAGAACATAGCCTACATGTACATGTTACTCAACGAAGTAAGCAAATAGAACATAGCCTACATGTACATGTTACTCAACCAAGTAAGTAAATAGAACATAGCCTACATGTACATGTTACTCAACGAAAGTAAGTAAATAGAACACAGGCCTACATGTACATGTTACTTAACAAAGTAAGTAAATAGAACATCATACTATGCAAATAGAACATTACACATACATGTTACAAAGGACTAAGTAAATAGAACATATCCTACATGTACATGTTGTTCAGTGAAATAAGTTATATGTACCGAAGTAAGCAAATAGAACATAGGACTTGTTTATGTTATTTAATGGTACAAATAGAACATATCATGTACATGTTACATGAAGTAAGCAAATAGAACATAGTTTACATGTATATGTACTCAACGAAGTAAGCAAATAGAACTTGTTCATGTTATAGCCTAAGTAAGCAAATAGGACTTACATTACATGTTATATAAGCAAATAGAACATAAGGACTTGTTTATGTGTTATGGTACATAGGACATCATTATGTTACATTTTACAAAGGATTTGTTTTGTTATATCCTACATAGGACTTGTTTATGTTATATCATAGGACTTGTTTATGTTATATCCTACATAGGACTTGTTTATGTGTTATGGTACATAGGACATCATTATGTTACATTGTACAAAGGACTTGTTTATCTTATATCCTACATATGACTTGTTTATGTTATATCCTACATAGGACTTGTTTATGTTATATCCTACATAAGACTTGTTTATGTGTTATGGTACATAGGACATCATTATATTACATTGTACAGAGGATTTGTTTTGTTACATCATACATAGGACTTGTTTATGTTATATCCTACATATGACTTGTTTATGTTATATCATACATAGGACTTGTTTATGTTACATCATACATAGGACTTATTTTATGTTACATCATACATAGGACTTGTTTATGTTATCATCATAGGACTTGTTTATGTTATATCCTACATAGGACTTGTTTATGTTACATCATACATAGGACTTGTTTATGTTACATTGTACATAGGATTTGTTTCTGTTACATCCTACATAGGACTTGTTTAGTTATATCCTACATAGGACTTGTTTATGTTATATCCTACATATGACTTGTTTATGTTACATCATACATAGGACTTATTTAAGTTACATCATACATAGGACTTGTTTATGCTATATCATACATGTGACTTGTTTATGTTATATCATACATAGGACTTGTTTATGTTATATCCTCATAGGACTTGTGTATGTTATATCCTAGAGAGGACTTGTTTATATTATATCATACATAGGACTTGTTTATGTTATATCATACATAGGATTTGTTTATGTTACATCATACATATACATATGACTTGTTTATGTTATATCATACATAAGACTTGTTTATGTTATATCATACATAGGACTTGTTTATACATAGGACTTGTTTATGTTAGGACTTGTTTATGTTATATCTTACATAGGACTTGTTTATGTTACTTGTTCATCTTACATCAAACTTGTTTTGTTTATTGTTACTTGTTTATCTTACATAAGACTTGTTTATGTTTATTGTTCAAACTTGTTTATGTGTTATTGTACATAAGACTTGTTTATGTGTTATTGTACATAAGACTTGTTTATGTGTTATTACATCTATCTTGTTTATGTGTTAAGACTTGTTTATGTGTTATACATGACTTGTTCATCTGATAGTACATCGAACTTGTTTATGTGTTATCTTTATGTTATCGTTATAGAATAAGACTTGTTTATGTGTTTCGTACATAGAACTTGTTTATGTGTTATCGCATAAGAACTTGTTTATGTGTTATTGTACATAAACTTGTTTATGTGTACATAGAACTTGTTTATGTACATACATAGGACTTGTTTATGTGTTATTGTACATAGAACTTGTTTATGTGTTATCGTACATAGAACTTGTTTATGTGTTATTGTACATAGACTTGTTTATGTGTTATTGTACATAAGAACTTGTTTTGTTTATGATACACAGAACTTGTTTATGTGTTATACATAGAACTTGTTTATGTGTTATCGTACATAAGACTTGTTTATGTGTTATTGTACATAGAACTTGTTTATGTGTTATTGTAGAACTTGTTTATGTTATATGATACAGACTTGTTTATGTGTTATCGTACATAGAACTTGTTTATGTGTTATCGTACATAGAACTTGTTTATATGTTATTGTACATAGAACTTGTTTATGTGTTATTGTACATAGAACTTGTTTATGTTATATGATACACAGAACTTGTTTATGTGTTATATAGAACTTGTTTATGTGTTAGGACTTGTTTATGTGTTATATAGAACTTGTTTATTTGTTATCACAGATAGAACTTATTTATTTGTTTTATGTGTTTATTTGTTATCGCACATAGAACTTGTTTATGTGTTATCGTACATAGAACTTGTTTATTTGTTATCGTTAGAACTTGTTTATGTGTTATCGTACATAGGACTTGTTTATGTTATATGATACACAGAACTTGTTTATGTGTTATCGTACATAGAACTTGTTTATTTGTTATCGTACATAGAACTTGTTTATTTGTTATTGTTTATGTTATATAGAACTTGTTTATGTGTTATCGTACATAGAACTTGTTTATTTGTTATCTTGTTTATGTTATACATAGAACTTGTTTATGTGTTATCGATACATAGAACTTGTTTATGTGTTATCGTACATAGAACTTGTTTATGTGTTATAGGACTTGTTTATGTTATATGATACACAGAACTTGTTTATGTTATCGTACATAGAACTTGTTTATGTAGAACTTGTTTATGTGTTATCGTACATAGAACTTGTTTATGTTATATGATACACAGAACTTGTTTATGTGTTATCGTACATAGAACTTGTTTATGTGTTATCATACATAGAACTTGTTTATTTGTTATCGTACATAGAACTTGTTTTGTTTATGTTATATGATACACAGAACTTGTTTATGTGTTATCGTACATAGAACTTGTTTATGTGTTATCGTACATAGAACTTGTTTATGTTATATGATACATAGAACTTATCGTACATAGAACTTGTTTATGTGTTATCGTACATAGAACTTGTTTATGTGTTATGTACATAGAACTTGTTTATGTGTTATTTAGAACTTGTGTTATCGTACATAGAACTTGTTTATGTGTTATTTAGAACTTGTTTATTTGTTATCGTACATAGAACTTGTTTATGTGTTATCGTACATAGAACTTGTTTATGTGTTATCGTACATAAGAACTTGTTTATTTGTTATCGTACATAGGACTTGTTTATGTGTTATCGTACATAGGACTTGTTCATGTGTTATAGAACGTTTTACATAGGACTTGTTCATGTGTTATCATGTGTTACATAGGACTTGTTCATGTGTTATCGTACATAGGAATTGTTCATGTGTTATCGTACATAGGACTTGTTCATGTGTTATCGTACATAGGACTTGTTCATGTGTTATCGTACATAGGATAGGATTTGTTCATGTGTTATCGTACATAGGACTTGTTCATGTGTTATGTGTTATCATAGGACTTGTTCATGTGTTATCATGTACATAGGACTTGTTCATGTTTTATCGTACATAGGACTTGTTCATGTGTTATCGTACATAGGACTTGTTCATGTTTTATCGTACATAGGACTTGTTCATGTTTTATCGTACATAGGACTTGTTCATGTTTTATCGTACATAGGACTTGTTCATGTTTTATCGTACATAGGGTTTTGTTCATGTTTTATCGTACATAGGACTTGTTCATGTTTTATCGTACATAGGACTTGTTCATGTTTTATCATACATAGAATTTGTTTATATGTTACCGCACACGGGACTTGTTCATGTCTTAGCTTTCATAAGACTTATTATTGTGTTACCATACACTGGATTTGTTCATTTATTATTGTACACAGGACTTGTTTATGTGTTACCATACCTGGGACTTGTTTATGTGTTACCATACCTGGGACTTGTTTATGTGTTACCATACCTGGGACTTGTTTACGTGTTACCATACCTGGGACTTGTTTATGTGTTACCATACACAGGACTTGATTATGTGTTACCAAACACAGGATTTGTTCATATGTTTTAAATTTTACAGGACTTGTTCGGTGTTACCGTACACAGGATTTGTTCATATGTTATAGTTTACAGGACTTATTCAGTGTTATCGTACATCGGACGCATGTTGATGTAGTGACAGATGGAGGTGATGTTGAGGTGGGTGTGGTCGTTAAAGGAGTGGTAGTGATGGAAAAGAGCAGAATTGGGGTAGATCTCAAACGTAGTGACAGATGGAGGTGATTTTGACAGAGGTTGATGTGGAAGTGGTGTATATATAAATATATATATATATATATATAAATATATATATATATATATATATATATATATATATATATATATATATATATATATATATATATATATATAATATATATATATATATATGCATATAAATATATGTGCATATCTATTATTCTTTGTGTATCTACCTACGTATCTGTTCATCTCTGTATTTATCTCTCTATCTATGTTTGTATGTATTTATATATGCATATATGAATACATGTATGTATGTATGTATGTATGTATGTATGTATGTATGTATGTATGTATGTATGTATGTATGTATATATGTATGTGTGTATGTATGTATGTATGTATGTATGTAAATGTATGTATGCATATATGTATCTATTTATATATGCATATATGAATGTATGTATGTATGTATGTATTTAAGTATGCCTATATGAATGTATGTATGTATGTATGTATTTACATATATATGTACGTACATACGTACATATTTACGTAACGTATGTACGTATGCATGTATGTATGTGACATTACAAAGGTACGAATGGAGCACAGCATTGCACTCTATCTAGACGTTGACATAGACAATCTAACATATTTATAACAACACCAAGACTCGATTAAAAAATATAACAAGGCTATTTATTATACTCAAATGCAATAATCAGTTACATGTAAATGCAATGGGTGAAGGAAGCACAAATATATCAAAATATGAGCTGGTATAAAATGACGTAGAATCTACTCTACATTTCTTGTCCTCTCTCTTCTATCATGGGCAACTTCCAGCTATTTATATTATAGTGGGAAACTAAAATATTTCTAGAATTGGAAAACATTATTTTAAACAATTGGACACTATTCGATACAATACTAGAAAATTCCCTCCCCTTCAAGAAATAAACGAATCGATACTAGGGCACACAAAACGATTAAGTCATAAACTCACTAGGGGTTTTACACATGCTAAGATTGATTACGCCACAGGCCTTCCTCTCCCGGGGAATCCCTTTAAAACCAAAGTAACTATGTTACATCACTCAGTCTTTAAAACGATTATTTGCCAAAGAACCGTTACATGGACCCCAGTGGATAATACAATTACATTAACAGCAAACACTTGTTCGCATTCAACTACTCTTCTAACATAAGATACATAAGCCCAATACTTGACATCTCAGATCGCAATAACATGGTATGTGAACATATAGAGATTTCTTCAAATCATGAAACAATGACATACAGTAACATGCTTAGTATTCAAGTAATCAGAACACACAATGTGTGCCTATTAGTCACCACCTTGTAACTATATTATACATCAACAATAAAATATTATTCCAAATCATGAAATCATATGAAAAGCTGAAAATTCTCAGTCTCAAATAATATACATGTAAATGCCTACAAGTACAAGTCATTTGTACATATAACGAGATTGTACACAATAGTGCTCTACATCGCTCAGGTCTACTCTTGCTCCAAATTCCACAATTTGTTACCACGGGCATGCTTAGCTGCAGCATCCCGTCCATAATCTCAGCTTTCCCGTTCATCATCGCATCCTCCGTCGAAACGGCATCATTCGACACTTCCTCTGTGGGCTTCATTACCACTGCACCCACCTTCTTCGGTGCGATTCCATGCTTCTGATTCCATGCCTCACAGTACCTCGCCGTATGGCCTTCTATTCCACACTTATAACACTTGAGGTCATAATCTCGTCTATCTCTGCCAGTTCAAACACAACTTTTCATCGTGTGGCCTCGTTTTCCACACTTAAAACATTTGACGTCCTGGTTTTTGCTTCCTCCAGCTTTACTGTCAATCGATCTGTGTTCAGGCTTCCAAGACTTAAAATATGCTCTAGTATTTGCATTTGTCTCCAAATTGCTCCTTTGTGTGTTGCTTCCATTTCTGTTGACATGTTGCCTTGTACTGCCACTCAACTGTCAGTTCCTGGCTTCTTGTCAAAAATATTTCCATAGCCAATTCGTGCTCTCTTTTCTTTTCCTTTTCGGCCAGTCTTAATTTTTCCAACTCCAGTTGCTGTCTAGTTTCTCTTTCTCTTTCCCCCTCTCCTCTCTCAATCTGTTCTTGATGTTCTCTTTTCTGCCGGAAGGTCCATGGCCTCACACTCTGCCAATAATCTAGCGCTGATCTCTGGCATAATGACTTCTTTTTTTCGATTTTCGATAGACAGTTTCAAAGTGTAGGCCACTGATTTAGATCTGTCAAGAATATTGTCCAACTGTGGTAATACTTCCGAGTTTAGATCTAGAGTTAATTCCTTCGATGATGTCAATAGATTCAAGGCCCAGGGTCTCTTCAACTAGATCTGGGTGTAGATCCAGATACAGCTTATCTATATTCAATCTATGCCTGTCCTTCGACGATGTAAAATCTATAACTATGGAGATGTAACAGGATAGATCGAGATCTAGATTATCTGATCCTGTTAGGAGCCTCCAAAATGCTACGAAGGGACAAATGGAGCAAAGCAATCCACTCTAGATCTAGATGTTGATTGGATCTAGCACTATATTTCTTGGTCTCCCTCAATCATGGGTACCCCACTATTTATAGCGGAAAACTAAGATATTTCTAGAATCGGAAATTTCTAATCATTTCGACACAGTTTGATACAGTACTACAAAATTCTCTCATTTTTAAGATATAAACGAATCAATACTAGGGCACACCTAAATGTTTACGTCACAAATTCAATAGGGGTTTTACACACACTAAAAATGATTACGTTACAAATTCAATAGGGGTTTTACACACACTAAAATTGATTACGTCACAAATTCAATAGGGGTTTTACACACACTAAAAATTGATTACGTCACAAACTCAATAGGGGTTTTAGACACACCAAAATGATTACGTCACAAATTCAATAGGGATTTTAGACACACTAAAATTGATTACGTCATTGGCTTACCTTCGCTAGGGGAATTCCTTACAAAATTCTACGTAGATAAGTAAATATGTTACTATTGTTACGATCATTAGGTCTTCTTCTTCATCTGTTGGCTTTTCCCGTTAGGGGTCGCCACAGCAGATCATCTTTCTCCACCTTGTCCTTTCCTGTTCGTCCTCATCTGTTGCACCAACTATCTTCATGTCTTCCTGCATCACCATATCTATATATATATCTCTGTTTTTGTCTTCCCCTCTTCCTCCTGCCCGGTATGTCCATCTGCAACATTTTCTGTCCAATGTTTTCCATCTCTCTCCTCTTTACACGTCCATACCATCTCAGTCTGCCTTCCCTCACTTTGACTCCTAGTCCTAGCCTACATGCTTGGGATTCCCCTCGGATGTGTTCATTCCGAATCGTATCCAACCTTGACACGCTCAAGGAGAGCTGCCTCATCTTCATCTCAGTCTGCCTTCCCTCACTTTGCTTCCTAGCCTAACTACTTGGGGTTCCCCTCGAATGCGTTCATTCCGAATCGTATCCAACCTTGACACGCTCAAGGAGAGCTGCAACATCTTCATCTCAGTCACTTCTAACGCTTCTCCTTGTCGTTTTGTCAGGGCAACGGTTTCAGACAAGACATCAATGCTGGACGAACTACTGTTTTATACACCTTCCCTTTCATTTTTGCAGATATTTTCTTGTCACATATCACTGTGACCGCTGACCGCTGCTGACCTAAATTCAATTTCCCGCAACCAGATCGCCATGGTGTGTTTACATTTTCAAAGCTTCCCGTGTGTTTCTGATAGGTGGCATTAGGAAAAGGATTCTTCTGTCTCTGTGTCACTATTATAGCAGTCCATTACAACAAAATTGATGATAAAAATAAATAAAAACAAAAAAGCAGAAAACACACAAAAAACGTAGACGATTGAAGCGAACCAATGAAACGTGTGTGTTTAAACAAAGGTAGTATAGCTAAAACGCCATCAGTGATGGGCTTTATGGAAAGTGATCACTAGGATCATGACCTTTAACGTCAGAAAGAAGCGTTAACAGACCAATCAGCATTCTACAAAACAATAGCACTTAAAATAAGTAACACAAATAGGTTTGCCAAGCCAATCTGATTATTGAAAAGAAGGTTTTACCCACAACCGGGTTTGGCCAGGTTGACCAATGGGAAAGAGTTAGCGGGTGGCCAGGTAAAGCCGGGCTAGACACAGCGGGCTGTCTTGCGTGCAGCCAGTTTCAGCCGAGTTAAGCCTTAATGAGTTCATAGAATCATGTCAGGTTTTTTTACATCTTGTAATCGTTTTTGAGAAGGAATAAAAATTTGTAATAAAAAAGCCATTTTTGCATATAAACGATATATATGTTATTTTCAAAAATCAATTTTTAAAAATTGTCCAAGAACATCTATTATTCACAACGAAATGAGGAGTTAGATTTTTAAAACTGTGTCAAAATCCAAGATGGCGGGCATTTCCTTGGCAACTGAGCATGCTACAAATTTTTCACTGATATAGGATGACTATATTTTGACAATTACTCATATATATACTAAATAGACCCACCCCCTCCCCAAATAGCTATATAGAGAATACCCAAAAACAAACATGATTTTTTTTTAATTCAGTCAAACTAAAAATCTGTAACACCCAAGCAATGTTTTTTAAAAGTTGGAAAAGAGATCAATCGTAAATCAAGCAGGGATCAATCGTAAATCAAGCAGAGATCAATCGTAAATCAAGCGATTTAACCAGTCTTTTCCAAATTCTGAAAAGCCTCTCTCTTTCTCTCTCCAAAGTTCTGCAGCTTTCTTGCTGTCTTTACAAACCTTCAACCTCTCTCTTTCTCTCTCCAAAGTTCTGCAGCTTTCCTGCTTTCTTTACAAACCTTCAACCTCTCTCTTCCTTTGTTACAATCTCCTGTCAGTCAGCCTGCCTATCTCATTTATTGCTTTTTCCCTCTTTCATTCACTTTCATCCAGATCGCCAAATTGAATGATAACAGAGGAGCCTACAGCCGGCAAGAAGTTGCTACTTTCAGGGCTTTTGTCCTCTGTTGGTTTACCATCTTGTACGGCTAGCTCTTCTTCGTCATCTGTTTGACTAAGTACATGAACCACTTCTTCCACCTGGATGTTTGTCACCGTGTCAGAATCCATTTTATCCCCATGCTCACACAAAGTTCTTTTCATTGGTGAGTCTCTCCAGTGAGGGCTTTTACCAGAGGTTGTGAGCAGCAAACTACCCCTGATTATTGAATGATTGGCAGGATTTAAAACAAGAGGATTAATATTGTCAATATCATCACCCGTGTCTTTGAGGCTTTCTGGAATGATTTCATTGTGGTCTACCTTACAAACTTTCTTTGGGCTTACAAGTTTACTTAAATCTACACGATCACGTCGCTTATGGCCTGAAGACTTGGAAATTGCTTCTGTGTCCATTTGCACCTGAGGACTACTAGCGTCACTGTTTTCATATTGTTTTTGAATTTTGTTTTCCATTTTCAAACACACACTTCCGCCAATAGCTGAATTTTTATCAGACAATTTTCCATTCACATCATCGCTGCAAGATTGTTGGTATTTTCCTCCATCCTCTGAGCTAAACACATGCACAGAATTAATCTTAGAGCAGAAATTTGGAGTGTGACCATTAGTGTCATGGTAGTCGGTGGTTGCATCAGTTTTGTCACAGTCATTTGCATTCAACGGTGTCTTTTGAGCTGAAGAAGACGATACAGAAATGATTCCATTCAAATCTAATATCTTGTCACGGCTGGAGTTGCCTGACTTTGATGGCTGATTAGTTTGTGTATCTCAGGTGCCATTGCTATTATGATGACAGGAATCATGGAACGTGTGCCCATCCTTTGAACACAAATGGTTGTTACTTTGAGGCTGAGAAAGAGGCGTGTTTGCATGAAATGTAACTTTCCTGTTCTCTGTTTTTATAATTTCAGTCCCATTCTCAGATGATGATGATGATGAAAATGCTGAAGAACATGGTGGTAATGGTAGTGTAATGTTGGGTGGTAAAGATTCCATCGATGAATGTTGAGACGAAGGAATAGCGACATTCAAAAAGGATTTGGTGGAGTGCGGCCAAGGGCAAGATGGCAGGAGAGGATCTTTGTAATCCCCTTTAGCCATATATGTCTCTTCCCGTCAATGACATGTCGGAAATGTCGAACAATTCTGCTGCCTAAAGAATCATAGTTACTAGCCATCACCTTTTAAAGAATGGAAGAAAAAACATAAAATGATAATAACACCAATAATAACAATATTATCAATAAAAATAATAATAAATTTGTAATAATAATAATAATATTAATAATATATTAATAATAATAATTAATAATAATAATAATAATAATAATAATAATAATAATAACATGACAGATAGATTGTGATTCATAAGAAAAAATAATGCAACAGCTGCAAGCCTTCATACAACACACAACACACTAATAATTTGCACACATTCATACAACACACAACACACTAATAATTTGCACACATTCATACAACACACAACACACTAATAATTTGCACACATTCATACAACACACAACACACTAATAATTTGCACACATTCATACAACACACAACACACTAATAATTTGCACACATTCATACAACACACAACACACTAATAATTTGCACACATTCATACAACACAACACACTAATAATTTGCACATTCATACAACACAACACATAATAATTTGCACACATTCATACAACACACAACATTCATACAACACAACACATTAATAATTTGCACATTCATTCACTAATAACAACACACAACACACTAATAATTTGCACACATTCATACAACACACAACACACTAATAATTTGCACACACACATTCATACAACACAAACACACATTAATAATTTGCACACATTCATACAACACAACACACTAATAACACACATTCATACAACAGTGTTCAATCTGACAGGTGGTTTGACAAAATTAAAAACAAATAGCCTCCAGAAAAAAACAATTCATGCAAAACCCACAACACGCTAATTTTTACAAACATTTTTCAATCTCAAACTTTGAATTTTCATCTTACAAACAACACTTAAATCACCCAGAAATTAGGTGCACACATTGGTCCTATGGTCTCGTCTGGATTTACACGTGGCTGACAAGACGTGAAGCGACAGACTGTGCATGGGATTGATGTCAACAAGACGATACATAAAAAAAAAATATTCGATACCTTCACTCTCTCACATTAATGAATTTGCACACATTCATAGTTAAACACAACACACTAATAATTTGAAGTCGAAAGTGATGATAGAAGATGTAACTAGAGTTCATATTTCTAATTTTCTTGTTTTCTCTAATAATCACGACGGATTTTGCTTCAATCATGTGCATTTACAAGTTTGTTGTGTTATTTTTCTAATTAGATCAAGATCTAGATCTACATTCTGCTCTAATACAAGCTCTTATAGAATTCTAGGGTTTATCTACACAGTGTAATTTATTTTTCTACGACCTTATCTGGATCATTAATCTCTAGATCTCTAGATCTAGAATCTAGACAACACAACATTTAGTTTTTTATGTGATTCACAAAATCAAATTTGTATCAGATTTACACATTAGATCTACAACACAACATCATTTAATTTCAATTTCAAGTCAAATCATGAAACACTCTTTTCTTTTTCCCAGTTATCTAAGTTAACAGATTAGACTAATAATTTGCTCCTATTAAAATAGGTAGGAACAATTAGTAGGTTGCACTACAACAGAACAACACAATCCAAAGAAATTTGCCATTTCGGTTTACAAATGACAATGAAAAATGCTGTGAAGCTTGCCTTCCCAATAAACTTGCCATTGAAATATCACTGGTAACATGGTTTATGGCCAGTTTGTCCCTACTTCGGCCTCCTGGAAGTTGGTTTCCCAATACCAACAGTTTTCTCCAAGCACATTGACTTCATGGGAGTATTAAAATCACTGGGAAGTTGATGCATACTTCGGCCTCCAAGTGATTCCTGTGCAGACACTAATAATTTGCACACATTCATACTGTGGAATCAGAACAAACAACTAACTGAATTTCTGAGGGTGATTCATTGTGCACAAATTTTGACAAATTGTTAACAGTGTTCAAAACAGGTGGTTAGACAAGAATTAAAAATAAATGTGTTTTCAATAATGATTGTGACTGGGCCAGTGCCTAACTTCTGCAACATTTTTTTAAATTGATGAAAACAATCATTTCAAACTTTGAATGAAGAGTCTAAATTATATTATGATTTGGTTTTAAACATCACATTGATCTTCATTATTTAAAACTAAGGGAAGATCAAAATTATTTTCTGAAATTATCTGTTTTGGATATAACGGTTTTTGCAGCTCACAACATTTATATCAACAAAAATTAAAAATTTTAATGTTTAAGAAAATAAACATAACAAAACTGTACATCTATCAATTCTTGATGAGCTCATCATCTTAAACATATCTATATATGTGTCAGGTTGAGTTATCATAATCTTAATCCTGATACTTTTTAAAAAATATATCCCTCTATGTTCCATCTTTCTTCGCATTCTCCTGTCAATTCACTGTTTCCATTTCAGTTTTTCCGAATATGGGTAGTGGTATAGATTTCGTTCCTTACTGAATAAAGGTAGTGGTATAGATTTCATACCATGAATAAAGTTGGTTATAGATTTTATTCCTTTGAATAAAGTTGGTGGTAAAATTGCAACAACATTACTTTGTGTGATGGTAAAGTTCTTTTTACTGTCAATAAAGGTGGTGGCATAGATTTCAAACCTTATATCAAGTTTGTGAATAAAGGTGGTACCGTTATTGGCAAACAACACCAAAACATTCTCATGAACCACCAAGATTTCATACCTTACTGAATAATGAGTTCATTTGGTGGTATAATTGGCATTCTGAAAAATTACACTGAATAAAAGGTGGTGGTATAGAAAACAACACAAAAACATTCTCACTCCACAACCACCAATTGTAATAAAGGTGGTGGTAAAGACACCACTGTCCTTACCAACAAAGGTGGTGGTATAGTATTTTATTCCTTACTGAATAAAGTATTGGTACTAGATTTTACTACCTACTAGTACTACAATACTACAAGTGGTGATAAAGTTTTTGTTTTCCTGAGGAGACAAAAATAAGAAAATACCCAACGATTTATTGACAAAACCCGAAACTGCCACTGTCCTGTTGTGCCTTTCCAATAAAGGTGTGGTACAAATGTTTTGATACAAAAAACTGAATAAAGGTGGTGGTATAGATTTTATTCCTTTACTGAATCTAGGTAATTCTGGTACTATTTTACTGCATGTCTAGATTTAATTTGTTTCCTTACTTAGATGAATATAGGTGGTGGTATAGATTTCATCTCCTGTCTATCTCTGAACTTTCTAGTTACATAATCTTGTTGGTAGGTATTCAGTATAGAATAGATTAGAATTCCTTACTGAATAAAGCTAATAATATAATTCTAGTTTCTTTTGGTATAGATTTCATGACATAAACTAGATTGTATAGATCTTCCTTTTAATAAAAGCTAGAAATCTAAATTTTCTAATAATTGTTAATAATATAGACCTAGATTGAATAAAGGTTGGTATAGATTTCATACTGAATAAAGGTCTGGTATTATTTCATCGCCAATACTGAATAAAGCGGTGGGACCAAAATTTCATTTCCTAATTTCGGGTGACTGGTTTATAAATTTCATACTGAATGAAAGTCTAAATTATATTAGATTTCATTTAAACATCACATTGAATAAAGGTGTTAAGGAAATCAAAATTATTTTGGTATAGATTTCATATATATCAACAAAATTAAAAATTTCATTTACTGAATAAAGGTAGTGGTATAGGTTTCATTTCATACTGAATATATCTATATATGTGTCAACAGTTATCATAATCCTGATTTTAAAAACATATATTTCATTTCATACTGAATAAAGGTGGTGGTCCATTTCATTTCTTACTGAATAAATTGGTGGTATAGATTTCATTTCATACTGAATAAAGGTGGTGGTATAGATTTTGTTCCTCTACTGAATAAAGGTGGTGGTATAGATTTCATTCCTTACTGAATAAAGGTGGTGGTATAGATTTCATTTCTTACTGAATAAAGGTGGTGGTATAGATTTCATTTCATACTGAATAAAGGTGGTGGTATAGAGTTCCTTACTGAATAAAGGTGGTGGTATAGATTTATTCCTTACTGAATAAAGTTTTATAGATTTCGTTCCTTACTGAATAAAGGTGGTGGTATAGATTTCATTTCATACTGAATAAAGGTGGTGGTATAGATTTTGTTTCTTACTGAATAAAGGTGGTGGTATAGGTTCCTTACTGAATAAAGGTGGTGGTATATTCTTACTGAATAAAGGTGGTGGTATAGATTTCGTTCCTTACTGAATAAAGGTGGTGGTATAGATTTCATTCCTTACTGAATAAGGTGGTGGTATAGATTTTGTTCCTTACTGAATAAAGGTGGTGGTATAGATTTCATTCTTACTGAATAAAAGGTGGTGGTATAGATTCATTCCTTACTGAATAAAGGTGGTGGTTCATACTGAATAAAGGTGGTGGTATAGATTTCATTTCATACTGAATAAAGGTGGTGGTATAGATTTCATTTCATACTGAATAAAGGTGGTGGTATATTTCATTCCTTACTGAATTTCATTTCATACTGAATAAAGGTGGTGGTATAGATTTCATTTCATACTGAATAAAGGTGGTGGTATAGATTTTCATTTCATACTGAATAAAAAGGTTTCATGTTCTCTACTGTGTGGTATAGGTTTCATTTCATACTGAATAAAGGTGGTGGTATAGATTTCATTTATACTGAATAAAGGTAGTGGTATTTTGTTTCATACTGAATAAAGGTGGTGGTATAGATTTCATTTCATACTGAATAAAGCTGGTGGTATAGGTTTCATTTCATACTGAATAAAGGTGGTGGTATAGGTTTCATTTCATACTGAATAAAGCTGGTGGTATAGGTTTCATTTCATACTGAATAAAGGTGGTGGTATAGATTTCATTTCATACTGAATAAAGGTGGTGGTATAGGTTTCATTTTACTGAATAAAGGTGGTGGTATAGATTTTGTTCTCTACTGAATAAAGGTGGTGGTATAGGTTTCATTTCATACTGAATAAAGGTGGTGGTATAGATTTCATTTCATACTGAATAAAGGTGGTGGTATAGGTTTCATTTTACTGAATAAAGGTGGTGGTATACATTTCATACTGAATAAAGGTGGTGGTATAGGTTTCATTTCATACTGAATAAAGGTGGTGGTATAGGTTTCATTCCTTACTGAATAAAGCTGGTGGTATAGGTTTCATTCTCTACTGAATAAAAGTGGTGGTATAGATTTCATGTCATACTGAATAAAGGTGGTGGTATAGGTTTCATTTCATACTGAATAAAGGTGGTGGATATGAATTTCATTTCTACCAATTGTTTTATCCCGAGGAAAAAGGTGGTTTTTTAGGTTTCATTTCACAGCCCTGAATACCTCAATGTCTGTTGCTCCCCTCCGATTTCATTTGGCCCTGAATAAATTGGTGTATAGGTTTCATTTCATACTGAATAAAGGTGGTGGTATAAGGTTTCATTTCAGGTCCTGAATATCTTTTCCTGGACTGTCGACACATTTCATGCCTGAATAAATCTGGAAGTATAGTTTTAATTTCATAAAATAAAGATTGGTGGTATAGTTTCATTTCATACTGGCTAAAGGTGGTTTTATCAATTTCATTTCATACATTTGAATAAAGGTGTCCCTGGTATAGAGTTTCATTTCATACTGAAATAAAGGTGGTGGTTGTTTTTGTGTTTGGTTCTGAATAAAGGATTTGACATGGTATAGGTTTCATTTCATGCTGAATAAAGGTGGTGGTATAGGTTTCATTTCATACTGAATAAAGGTGGTGGTACCTAGGTTTTTGTGTTTCATACTGAAATAAAGGTGATTTCATGTTTCATTTCATACTGAATAAAGGTGGTGGTTTAGTGTTTCATTTCATACTGAATAAAGGTTGGTACAAAAGATTTCATTCCTATACTGAATAAAGGTTTGGTGGTATAAAAGAGATTTCATACTGAACAAAGATATGACATACCTATGTTTGTTTTCATACTGAATAAATGGTGGTATAGGATTTCATGTCCTTACTGAATACAACCTGGTGGTTGATTTTGTGTTTACTGAATAAAAGCTGGTGGTATAGATTTCATGTGACACACTGATATGACATACCTATTTTGTTTTTGTGTTTGGTTAATGGGAAACAAAGATATGACATTCTCTACCAATTGTTTTATGTTTGGTTAAGAGAAGATTTCTTTTTTTTTGATGCCAACACAGCCCTGAATCACTTACCTCAATGTCTTGTTGCTCCCCTCCGACCTCCAGTTTGGCCCTGAAACAAATTGGTGTAACTGACATGGATACCACAACTTGTTTTTGTGGGTTAATAAGGTCAAGGTTCAAGGTCCCCAATATCTTTTCCTGGACTGTCGACACATCGCTGCCTGAGTCAACCATGAAATCTACCTAGGCTTGAAAGTTGCTAAGTTGATAAACATAAAGATTGATATGTAGTTTCTATCCCATACCTAGGCTCACTTTTCTGTTTGGTCAATTATCCCCAACAAGAGATTTCATTCAAAGACCCTTGACAGTCCCTCAACAGCAAAGAGTTTGATGTGACACAAAGACATCACATACCTATGCTTGTTTTTGTGTTTGGTTCATGGAAAGCAAGAGATTTGACATGGCACAAAGATATGAATCTATGCTTGGTTTTGTGTTTGGTTCATGGGAAACAAAGAGATTTCATGTGACAAACAGATATGACGTACCTATGCTTGTTTTTGTGAGTTAACGGGAAACAAGAGATTTCATGTGACAAAAAGATATGACATACCTATGCTTGTTTTTGTGTTTGGTTAATGGGAAACAAAAGAGATTTCATGTGACACAAAGATATGACATACCTATGCTTGTTTTTGTGTTTAGTTAATGGGAAACAAAGAGATTTCAGTGACACAAAGATATGACAACCTACTAAATGGGAAACAAGTGAGTTTCATGTGACACAAAGATATGAACACATCTTGTTTTTGTGTTTGGTTAATGAGAAGTGAGATTTGACATGACACAAAGATATGACATCTATATTTGGTTTTGTGTTTAGTTAATGGGAAACAAAGTTGTTCTTGTTTTTGTGTTTGGTTAATGAGAAGTAATCTGATGTGACACAAAGATATGACAACCTATATTTGGTTTTGTGTTTAGTTAATAACAAATAAATCATCTGGACACATAGTGGTTTTTGTGGCTGGAAACAAGAGATTTCATGTGGATTGTGACATGCTTGTTTTTGTTTGTTTCAAATCATTGGAATCATACCTATGCTCCTTTTTCTGTTTGTTCATGGAAAGCAAAGAGATTTGCCGTGAAAGAAATCAAACTTATGAGGTGCAATCTCTTCCCCACCAGCCCTGAGTTACGGGCATTTCTGGGAAAGCATCTCTGTTTCCCTCTTGACGTAGTTTTGCCATGAGACACAATTGAAAACTAAATAACAAGTGAGTTTGTATAAACTGAACACATCTTGCTAGCTGGTTGGCCCATTCATCTAAAAGTTGTTCATTATTAGACAAATATTGATAACAAATAAATCATCTGGCATACCAGGCTGGATCGAAAAGTTGTGCATTTTGTGCTAAATCATTATTAGTAAAATATTGGGAAAGTTCATACTGCCTCACCTTACCACTACCAGACAGGATGAAAATGGCTAGTGCTAAGATCATTATTAGTAAAATATTAGTTCATACTGCCTCACCTTACCACTACCAGACAGGATGAAAATGGCTAGTGCTTTGATCATTATCATTAGTAAAATATTAGTTCATACTGCCTCACCCTATCACTACCAGACAGGATGAAAATGGCTAGTGCTATGAACATTATCATTAGTAAAATATTAGTTATAGCTCATCCTACAATGATCAGTTATATTTAAATTATATATCAGAAAATTGTCAAACCTAAATATAAATGGCCAAATGCTATCATCAGACATTTTTTCACATCAGACATTTTTTCACATCAGACAGTCAGAGAATCAATGGACTAATTGCAAAATTTCCTAGGGAAAAAATGCCTCTTTCTCATGCAAATTATTTACTATTTAGTCTAATAACATTTAGTTATAGCTCATATCTGGTCTGGTAAAACATTGTCAGTTGTAAAGTTTAAACACTTAAGTCATACTTAACATTAGATAATACCACATAAAGGCATCTCTAGGTGTTTTCTAATCTTTCTATTCTAAAAATATCTAAATCAACCAAAGGAAGCTCAATGCAAGTCAGTTTTGACAGATGACATATAGTCCACATGGAATTATGATTTAGCTCAGTACATATAGAGAACAAGGAATTGTGATTTAGCTGATGACATATAGTCCACAGGGAATTGTGACGTAATGATGACATATAGTAGGGAATTGTGACTTAGCTGATGACATATAGCCCACAGGGAATTGTGACGTAACTGATGACATACAACTCACAGGGAATTGTGATTTAGCTGATGACATATAGCCCACATATCTGTGTCTGGACATAAAACATTGTCAATTGTGATGTAGTTTAATATAGCCCAAGTCATAAGACATTTTGATGATAATGATGACATATAGGCATCTCTAGGTGGAAAATCAACTAACTTTGTGATTTAGACTGATGACATATAGTCCAAGAACATCAACCAACCAGGAAAGATTTCTGATGAATACAACTGACTTAACTGATGACATATGATTTAACTGATGACATATAGCCCACAAGGGAATTGTGATTTAGCTGATGACATACAACTCACAGGAATTGTGATTGTAACTGATGACATATAGCCCACAGGGAACTGTGATTTAGCTGATGACATACAACTCACAGGGAATTGTGATTTAACTGATGACATATAGCCCACAGGGAATTGTGATGTAACTGATGACATACCCACAGGGAATTGTGATTTAGCTGATGACATACAGCCCACAGGGAATTGTGATTAACTGATGACATATAGCCCACAGGGAATTGTGATTTAGCTGATGACATATAGCCCACAGGGAATTGTGATTTAGCTGATGACATATAACCCACAGGGAACTGTGATTTAGCTGATGACATATAGCCCACAGGGAATTGTGATTTAGCTGATGACATACAACTGATGATGTAACATATAGCCCACAGGGGTTGTGATTTAGCTGATGACATACAACCCACAGGGAATTGTGATTTAGCTGATGACATACAACCCACAGGGAATTGTGATTTATGTTGATGACATATAGCCCACAGGGAATTGTGATTTAGCTGATGACATACAACCCACAGGGAATTGTGATTTTATGCTGATGCTGATGACATACAACTCACAGGGAATTGTGATTTAGCTGATGATGACATACAACCCACAGGGAGTTGTGATTTAGCTGATGCCAACTCACAGGGAATTGTGATTTAGCTACAACCCACAGGGATGACTGATGACATGTAGCCCACAGGGAATTGTGATTTAGCTGATGACATACAACTCACAGGGAATTGTGATTTAGCTGATAACACATAACCCACAGGGAATTGTGATTTAGCTGATGACACATATTGTGACTTAGCTGATGACATACAACTCACAGGGAATTGTGATTTAGCTGATAACACATCAGGGAATTGTTTAGCTGATAACACATAACCCACAGGGAATTGTCATTTAGCTGATGACTTCTTCATATTCAGTCAAGATCTTTCCTTTTAGACAATGTTATTTTTTGCATGCTTTGAGCTCCCCTTCCCCAAGAAACAAACAAAAGCTTCTTTTTTTAAACAAAGAGATTAACTTATTGTTATGTTTACAATTGTGACATATTGACAGACCTGCTCTTTCAAAACGTTTCTGATGACCAGGCAAAACAATTTCCAGCTCATCGTACAATTCTTCATTTGGCAGTTGGAGTAGGGCCACAGAGTGCAGGCTTGTGAGCTCAAGCTTTCAATGAAACCGATGAAGTAATGGTCGAGAGAATGTCTTTGAAGCCACTCAAACAAAAGATATTCTGCACTTGGTCTGAACTTCTGAGCTGTGAGTGGAAAGACAGGAAAGAACTTAAATTTGAATTGTTAATATCATTGTTAAACCTACAACATGTGAACAGCCAAGAATACAATTTTCGCCTGCCTCTAACCTTCCTAAAAACACAAGTCGATGTTCACAGGACCTTAACTGAAAGGTGAATTTACATGAAAACTCAACACATGGTTTGTGTGAGTCATCTCCTTACAATCATGGCTTTACATTGAAGTGGCAAATGTGAATATTATTACAATTTGGATTCAAATAAACTCAAATCAAAGAAACAGCATATTTTATCAAAGCATATTTTATCAAAAAACGGCATATTTTATAAAAAAAGGCATATTTTATCAAAGAAACGGCATATTTTATCAAAGAAACGGCATGAAATGAAAGAAACGGCATATTTTATCAATGAAAGAAACGACATATTTTATCAATGAAACGGCATATTTTATTTTAAAAACGGCATATTTTATCCAAGAAACGGCATATTCTATCCAAGAAACAGCATATTTTATCCAAGAAAGGGGGCATTTTATCAAAGAAACGGCATATTTTATCAGAGAAACAGCATATTTTATCAAGAAAACGTCATATTTAATTAAAAGAACGTCATATTTTACCAAGGAAACGGCATATTTTATCCAAGAAAGGGGACATTTTATCAAAGAAACGGCATATCTTATCAAAGAAGTGGCATAGTTTATCAGAGAAACAGCATATTTTATCAAGAAAACGTCATATTAAATTAAAAGAACGTCACATTTTACCAAGGAAACGGCATATTTTACCAAGGAAACGGCATATTTTTTTTCCAGAGAAATGTCATATTTTATCAAGGAAACATCGTATTTTATCAAGGAAACGTCCATATTGTATCAGAGAAATGTCATATTTTATCAAAAGAAACGTCATATTTTATCAAGGAAAAAGTAATATTTTATCAGGAAACATCATATTTTGTCAGAAAAACGTCATATTTTATCAAGGAGATGTCCTATTGTATCAAAAAAACGTCATATTTTATCAAAGAAACGTCATATTTTGTCACGGAAACGTCATATTTTATCAGAGAAACGGCATATTTTATCAAAGAAATGACATTATATTTTATCAGAGAAACGTCATATTTATCAGAGAAACGTCATATTTTATCAAGGAAACGTCATATTTTATCAGAGAAACGGCATATTTTATCAATAAAAAAGGCATAATTTATCAGAAAACCAGTCATATTTTACCAAGGAAACAGCATATTTTATCAGGAAACGTGATATTTTATCAGAAAAATGTGACATTTTATCAGAGAAATGTGACATTTTATCAGAGAAACATCATATTTTATCAGAGAAACGTCATATTTTATCAGAGAAACATCATATTTTATCAGAGAAACGTCATATTTTATCTGAGAACTGTCATATATTTTAATTCAGGCCCATGTATACAAAGGCAACACTACATGATATCAAATTGTATTATACTTTTTTAATTTTTTTATTATGTAAGTCCATTTATTGAGATTTAGGTTTTGATAATCCATCTGAATATTTAAATAAAATAAATACATCTCTGTGTGTTAACAATAATACTCAACATTCAACAAGTCCATATTGTCACCTTTTTGCATTATCTGAGATGTCAGATTTATCGAGAGAATTCTTCAACCGTTGTCAGAGCTCGAACCCACTACCTTTTAGTTGAGAGGCCAATACTTTGCCTCTGGATTACCGAGTCCTCCTCCTTACATATACTCACACACATACACACACAGACTGTGTATTACGAGCGGTTAGGCTGTCGGACTTGCGATCATGAGATCCTGGGTTCGAATCTCATCCGATGTTATGTTTCATTGGAGAGACACTTGACAGCCAATTACCCTCTCAACCTAGATAAAAAATGAGTACCATCATCATTTGGGAAGTAAAATCTGAAACAAACCAGAGTTATGTCCAAGAGACGATGTATCATCGCATGTTGTGCTTCAAGCCAAAGCAACCAAAATGGGCTCTGGCTTCGTCAATGGACCATAACGGCCGTGAAGCAACTTTAATTATTATTTATTTACCTAAGACGTCTAGTCTGTAAGTAGCAAAGAAGCCCGCAGCTTGTGGCCCCGATCACTTCCACCCAGGCAGGCCCTGCCGTTAAACGTGAAGGTAGGACCGGGCACTGACCAGATAATTGAAGGGGTCATTTCAATTGAAATTGTATTATACTTACTTGAGATGTAAAGAACCATTGCGCAGTTCCATGTGGATATTGGTGCTATATCAATAATATTCCTTTTCTTTTTTTTTTTTATCATCTCCACTCTCACTACTTTCATTTTACGAATCATCACTTGCATAAAAAAGGGATGTTTTTAAAATTATCCTCGTCGTTGCTTTCATCAGTTACAGAAAGCCTACCAGTAAATAAGCCCGGGCGGCATTGTCTCAGTTTGCATCAAAACGTTTTCTCCTACATTTTTACATTGGGAACAGATATTTGACTATTTGAGCTTCTTTAGAAAAGAGTTCCACTCTGTATCTATAGACCCGTAAGTTGTATTGTTAAAGATTTATAATGTGGCTGACTTAATTGGCTCTCAAACAATATAGCGACAGCCTTTGTTTTTATTCACAGTCCGTGGGTTGAATGGCAATTTTGCATTTTGCGGGGCAGTGATTATGACAAAACAGTGGCTCAGATGAAAACCAACAAGCGATATTGGCTTGAATGGCATTCACTGAATCTTTTAAAACATGCATTTTTCATAATACCCTGAAAAAGATGAGAAGTGCTCTGTCTAGTTATAAGAAATCAATGTCTTTTTTATCAAATTTGCAATTTTTTAAAATGTGTAATTACCGTGGGCGTATATGACAGCTCTGTCCTCTTTGCTGTCGATCATTAAAGAGCTCTCCAAATCAGACAAGCTTATGTGTGGTATGTCAGATTCCAAGTCAAAACCTTTTGCACTAAAAATGTCAAAATATTTCAACATTCCCAGTCTTCCTAGGAAAAGCCTCACACCATCATTCATTTCTAAGATTATTAATTTTATCTTCTCTTCCAAGAAATATGAGGAAACTAAGTGTAAATACCAGGAAGAACAAACTGAAATTAGCACTTTGAAAGCATTTGACAAATTTCAGTCCTTATCCATGAGAATGCAGATCTTGAGTAACCGTAGGACTCAAACAGAGCCCCTTCTTCTTTCAAAGCAGTAACCGTAGAACTCAAACAGAGCCCCTTCTTCTTTCAAAGCAGTAACCGTAGGACTCAAACAGAGCCCCTTCTTCTTTCAAAGCAGTTACCGTAGAACTCAAACAGAGCCCCTTCTTCTTTCAAAGCAGTAACCGTAGGACTCAAACAGAGCCCCTTCTTCTTTCAAAGCAGTAACCGTAGGACTCAAAAAGTGCACCTTCCTTTTTCAAAGCCATCATTCATTTGAGAATGTCATCATGGGTGCTGTTGAGAGAGAGAGAGAGAGAATAATACTGTGTGTATTTAATCAGTGTGATAAATGAGGCGAAATATGACAATAAGTGACAACTCCACTAATAAAGACAGAGCAAACACGTGACGTTTTGGGTATAACCCTTCGTCAGACAACAAACGAGAAATATTTAGAATCTAGATCTAAGTAATACCTCCGGCATCACACAATGTGATGTCAGAATAAAAACATAAAGGAGAAAGAAAGAAAGAAAAAGACAGTGATGTTAAGAGTATGACAAAGAAGATGACTATAGATCTAGATGTATTAGCAATATTAAAAAAAGAGAAAATAACGTAAACAACAGAGATATGTGGCAATGTGAACTATCTAAATAGTCATCTTTGTGAATAATAATGTTTTTATTCTGACATCACATTGTGTGATGCCGGAGGTATTACTTAGATCTAGATTCTAAATATTTCTCGTTTGTTGTCTGACGAAGGGTTATACCCGAAACGTCACGTGTTTGCTCTGTCTTTATTAGTGGAGTTGTCACTTATTGTCATATTTCGCCTTTGACTTCACTCCACTGTGGCTCCTATTTAGATAGTATTATGTGATAAATGAGTTGACACCTCAACAAAAATAGTAAAAGAAAAGTCCCCAAACAATCATGGTTGAAATTCAATACATATAATACATTTGTTGTATGTACACATGGTTGAAATTATTATAATCAATTATAAAATATAATTTGTAACTAGAGAAAAATATTATTTTTTGTATGGATTAATAATCAATTATATATGTGTATATTTTGTAACTAGAGAAAAATACGTTTTCTGTATGTATTATTTAAATCAATTTAAATATAATTTGTAACTAAAGAAATATACAAAAATAATCAAATTTGTTCCCCAGTAGTAACAGCTCTCAAACAAAGATAATAAGATGAAAAATGTTACAAATGTAAAGAAATTGAGGATATCAAATGTTACCAATGTTAATATCTCTAACTTCAACACAATTACTATAAAAATTGCAAAGAGAAACGAGTGATCTAGAATGACTTGATTTTCTCATACTGGAGGGTTCAGACATTTATCAATTATAACTGATACATGAGGGTTCAAACATTTATCAATTATAACTGATACATGAGGGTTCAAACATTTATCAATTATAACTGATACACGAGGGTTCAGACATTTATCAATTATAAAATATATCATCGGTGTCACTGTCCTGCATAAACTTGCTTAATGTTAAAAAAAATGTATCTTTTATTATTTCATAAATCGTAAGAAGATACCATTGGCCAACGTCCACAAAAAAAAAATAGGCTTGTGAAAAATCAAGAAATTGTTAAAAATCAACAAAAACCAAATGTGCTATGCACAACATTGAAAATCATGTCACTGCCAAGCCTGCTATATATACATAGCATCGAGAGGTGTGACAAAACATCTGTGACGTTTGTCATGAGTAAACAGTCGAGCTCGGATGTCTGATTGAAATGCGTAACTTGGAACTAGGGATTCTACAATATAGGTCACTGTCACTCAGGAGAGAGAGAGAGAACCACAATTAAAAAGGGATAGACAGACAGGCAGACACACCACACAGACAAAGAGAGAGATAGACAGGTAGGTAGAGAAAGAGGTCGGGTACCTAATATGCTCCTCTGCCCCTGTACCCCCAGATCGCCGGGAAAATGCCTGCCAATAGCTTTGTTGAGAGGCGTGAACATACGAGTTTTATTGTTAACCATCTATCAACCATCCCTCCCTTACCCTGAAACATAAGCTCCTGAACGACCCCCCCCCACCTCCGATGTAAGCGTAGGTCGTCCCGGGAAACGCATACCAATAGCTTTGTTGATAGGCAGTCCCGTAGAGTTGGAGTAGTGAAAAAATTCTTAATTTGTTCTTGCCGACATTGAAACGAGTGAGAAAGAAAGAAGATGGCTGCTGTGTGGAGGCTATAGGCTCGACTCTGTATTATGGATTATTGTGTCTAAAAAATTATATATATCTGTCCATTAAAATGTCCTACAGTAATATGTAAAGATGGTTTGATAAGTATTATCTTTACTTTAAATTTATATTGAATTAAAGTCACCAGCGAAAAAAAAAATCGGTACCTCAATATTGGAAGTCCTCCCCCATGGTGTGGGGGGTATGGGATTCAGGGAAAGGGATTGTGGATATATTTCTTCCGTCTCACCTCTAAATGCATATTACGCGATACAGACAAGTACAAATTTGATCCACTTTAGTGTTACCGTCCGCCCGGGAAGCGCAGCAGGCCCTATATTTACGGCCACAGTCATTGGCACGGAAGCGCGCAGGCCCTATATTTAGAGCGAGACACATAGGCTTCTTAAATGGAAATTTCACTTTCCTTACATGTTTTATGGTGTAGTTTGACCTTTGAGTTTATAGTTAAATAACAGCCAATGAGATTACAATTTATTTAAAGCTCGTGGCTTTCCCGATAGCCTCGTTATCATTCGTCAAAGTGATGCTTTGCCATTCAACATTCTTCGTGAGAGGTCTAATTGATTACACGGCTATCGCGGCTAATGTTTAGTCCTTAGTTTACGTTTCTCTTGTTGCAATAACATGTCAATATGAATTCCTTATTCTTTCAATTTATAGAAAATGCATGATGTTTTATAGGTTTTGTATCATCTGTAAACGTGAACTCATTGTTCAAACTAAGTCTATATCCTAGTTTTCGCCCGTCACTCACATTCATTTTTTCATGCAAATGGCTGGGGCAATCCCTCACTGTAAGAAGGTCACTTCGGTAACACCATGAGCTCCACTTGGGTTAACGCGATAAACCATAAAATTACCAAATCTAGATCTAGATTTAAATGATTGTTCCGAATATGTAAAGAACAGAAAAGCGACATTTTGTCCCAAACTCGTCGATCCAGGTGCCATATACCTCCACCCCCTCCCACCTATTTGTCAGTTGTTCAGTCGCATTCGCTTCCGGAATACTGGGATACACACAAAAAACTGTCACTGTCACATATGTAAACAAACAGTATATCACCGGTACGGACAAATTTAGATTGGAACAACTTGTATGACTACAATGTTTTATCAGATCAGACAAACTAGATGGTTTCAAGGCCACCATCGCAGATCATCGCGAGTAAGTCGTTCTCTTACCCGTCATATCAAAGCCATGGCTCTGGGATTCTATAAGTGACGTCCAGTTTCAGTTAATGTACGGGCGCCGCCATCTCGCCTCCAACTATAATTTTAGTTGTTAGAGAGTTCCGCTTCCTGAAAGCCGTCATTTAACAAACGGTTCGACAAATTGATTATTGCTTGCCTCTCGAATGCACTTTTGATTTTAGTTGTAACTACTCGCCATAACTACTACTACTACTACTACTACTAGTACTACTACTACTACTACTGCTACCAATACTACTACTACTACTACTACTACTATTACTACTACTACTGCTACTACTACTACTACTACTACTACTACTACTACTACTATTACTACTACGAGGCCCTACTACTGCTGCTACTGCTGCTACTACTACTACTACTACTACTACTACTTCTACTACTACTACTACTACTACTACTACTACTATTACTACTACTACCGCTACTACTACTACTACTACTACTACTACTACTACTACTACTACTACTGCTGCTGCTGCTGCTGCTACGAGGTCTACTACTACTACAACAAACTACTACTACTACTACTACTACTACTACTACTACTACTTCTACTAAGAGAGAGAGAGAGAGAGAGAGAGAGAGAGAGAGAGAGAGAGAGAGAGAGAGAGAGAGAGAGAGAGAGAGAAGGGAGATGTGTGTGTGTGTGTCCCGTCCAGTCCGTTACGTCATCATCTTCCATCATCTTCTCTGTCTCCCTCTCCACCGTAGCATAACTGGCTATAACATTCATAGATTGATCAAATATCGATTAATTTTATTCAAATGTGGTCGTTATATTCCTAGATCTTGACAAACTTCCTCATTAATCTGATATCTTTTATGACATATACATTGCCTCAGTGTGCTGCTAAAATAATGGCGTAAGTCAGGCTTGGGCCAAAATAAAGTTGATTCATTTTAACACTCCTAATCCTTGAGTTATATTGGACGTTTCAATTTGGTCTGGCACCGGCTTCGTCAGGCCTAAAGAGTTTTTCTCACTTTTCTCAAAACCATAAACATTATTAAGTCAAAATATTACACTGACGATTGTAAAATCAAGCTTATTAGAGGGTGGTTATAAATAGATTAGTAAAGGATGATTATTAAAAGCTCAGTAGAGAGTGATTATAAACAGCTTAGTAAGCTAAGTATAGGGTGGTTATGAAAAGCTTGGTAGAGAGTGATTGTAAAAGCTTAGTAGAGGATGGTTATAAAAAAGGTTCGTAGAGGGGGGTTATAAAAAACTTCGTAGAGGGTGATTATAAAAAGCTTAATAGAAAGGGGTTGCAAAAAAAAGGTTAGTAGAGGGTGATTATAAAAAGCAGTAGAGAGTGGTAACAAAAAAAAGTTTAGTAGAGGGTGGTTATAGAAAGCTTGGAAGTGGGTGATTATAAAAAGATTAGTAGAGGGTGATTATAAAAAAGTTTAGTTAAGGGTGGATATAAAAGCTTAGAAGAGGGCGGTTATAAAAAAGTTTAGTAGAGGGGGTTATAGAAAGCTTAGAAGTGGGTGATTATAAAAAGATTAGTAAAGGGTAATTATAAAAAAATTTAGTTAGGGGTGGTTATAAAAGCTTAGAAGGGGGTGCTTATAAAAAGTTAAGTAGAGGGGCATTATAAAAAGCTTAGTAGAGGGTGGTTATAAAAAAGTTTAGTTAAGCGTGGTTATAGAAAGCTTAGAAGTGGGTGATTGTAAAAAAGCTTAGTAGAGGGTGATTATAAACAAAAGTTTAGTTAAGGGTGGTTATAGAAAGCTTAGAAGTGGGTGATTATAAAAAGCTTAGTAGAGGGTGGTTATAAAAAGTTTAGTTAAGGGTGGTTATAAAAGCTTAGAAGAGGGTGGTTATAAAAAAGTTTAGTTAAGGGTGGTCATAAAAGCTTAGAAGAGGGTGATTATAAAAAAAGTTTAGTAGAGGGTGGTTATAGAAAGCTTAGAAGAGGGTGATTATAAAAAGTTTAGTAGAGGGTGGTTATAGAAAGCTTAGAAGAGGGTGATTATAAAATGGTAGTAGAGGGTGGTTATAGAAAGCAAAGCTTAGTAGAGGGTGGTTATAAAAAGATTAGTAGAGGGTATTATAAAAAGCTCGGTAGAGGGTGATTATAAAAAGCTTAGTACAAGGTGGTTATAAAAAGATTAATAGAGGGTGGTTATAAAAAGCAAAGCTTAGTAGAGGGTGGTTATAAAAAGCTAAGTACAGGCTGATTATAAAAAGCTTAGTACAGGCTGATTATAAAATGCTCAATAGAGGGTGATTATAAAATGTTCAATAGAAGGTGATTATAAAAAGCTTAGTAGAAGGTGATTATATAAAGCTTAGAAGAGGGTGATTTTAAAATGCTCAATAGAGGGTCATTATAAAAATCTCAGTAGAGGTGATTATAAAAGCTTAGTAGAGGGTGGTCATAAAAAGCAATGCTGAGTAGAGAGTGATTATAAAAAGCTTGGTAGAGGGTGGTTATAAAAAGAAAAGCTCATTAGAGGGTGATTATAAAAAATTCAGTAGAGAGTGATTATAAAAACTCAGTAGAGGGGTCATTATAAAAAGTTCAGTAGAGAGTGATTATAAAAAGCTTAGTAGAGGGTGATTATAAAAAGCTCAGTAGAGAGTGATTATAAAAAGTTTAGTAGAGGGTGGTTATGAAAAGCCAAACTGAGTAGAGGGTGATTATAAAAAGTTCAGTAGAGAGTGATTATAAAAAGTTTAGTAGAGGGTGATTATAAAAAGCTCAGTAAAGAGTGATTATAAAAAGCTTAGTAGAGGGTGGTTATAAAAGCAAAGGTAAGTAGAGGGTGATTATAAAATGCTCAATAGAGGGTGATTATAAAAAGCTTAGTAGAGGGTGCTTATAAAATGCTCAATAGAAGGTGATTATAAAAACTCAGTAGAGGGTGCTTATAAAATGCTCAATAGAAGGTGATTATAAAAAAAACAGTAGAGGGTGCTTATAAAATGCTCAATAGAGGACGATTATAAAAAGCTCAGTAGAGAGTGCTTATAAAATGCTCAATAGAGGGTGATTATAAAAAACTTAGTGGAGGGTGGTTATAAAAAGCTTAGTAGAGGGTGATTATAAAAGGCTCAATAGAGGGTGATTATAAAAAAACTCAGTAGAGACTGCTTATAAAAAGCTTAGTAGAGGATGATTATATAAAGCTTAGTAGAGGGTGATTATAAAAGCTTAGTAGAAGGTGATTATAAAAAAGTTTTGTAGAGGGTGATTATATAAAGCTTAGCCGAGGGTGATTATATAAAGCTAGGTAGAGGTTGGTTATAAAAAGCTCATTGGATGGTGATTGTAAAAAGTTTTGTAGAGGGTGATTATATAAAGCTTAGTAGAGGGTGGTTATAAAAAGTTTAGTAGAGGGTCATTATAAAAAGCTCAGTAGAGGGTATTATAAAAAGTTTTGTAAGGGTGATTATAAAAAGCTTAGTAGAGGATGATTATAAAAAGCTCAGTAGAGGGTGATTGTAAAAAGCTCAGTAGAGGATGATTATAAAAAAGCTTAGTAGGGGGTGATTATAAAAAAGCTCTGTAGAGGGTGATTGTAAAACGCTTCGTAGAGGGTGATTGTAAAAAGCTTAGTAGAGGGTGATTGTGAAAAGCTTAGTAGAGGGTGGTTATAAATAGCTCTGTAGAGGGTGATTGTAAAGCTTAGTAGAGGGTGATTGTAAAAAGCTTAGTAGAGGGTGATTGTAAAAAGCTCAGTAGAGGGTGATTGTAAAAAAACTTAGTACAGGGTGATTGTAAAAAACGTAGTAGAGGGTGATTGTAAAAAGCTCAGTAGAGGGTGATTGTAAACAACTTAGTACAGGGTGATTGTAAAAAACGTAGTAGAGGGTGGTTATAAAAAGCTCATTGGATGGTGATTGTAAAAAGCTCAGTAGACGGTGATTGTAAAAAAGTTTAGTTAAGGGTGGTTATAAAAACTTAGAAGAGGGTGGTTATAAAAAATGTTTAGTAGAGGGGGGTTATAGAAAGCTTAGAAGAGGGTGGTTATAAAAAAGTTTAGTAGAGGAGGTTATAGAAAGCTTAGAAGTGGGTGATTATAAAAGCTTAGTAGAAGGTGATTATAAACAAGTTTTGTAGAGGGTGATTATATAAAGCTAGGTAGAGGGTGGTTATAAAAAGCTCATTGATGGTGATTGTAAAAAGCTCAGTAGACGGTGATTGTAAAAAGTTTAGTTAAGGGTGGTTATAAAAGCTTAGAAGAGGGTGGTTATAAAAAAGTTTAGTAGAGGGGGGTTAAAGAAAGCTTAGAAGAGGGTGATTATAAAAAGATTAGTAGAGGGTGATTATAAAAAAAGTTTAGTTAAGGGTGGTTATAAAAGCTTTAGAAGGGGGTGGTTATAAAAAAGTTAAGTAGAGGGGATTATAAAAAGCTTAGTAGAGGGTGGTTATAAAAAAGTTTAGTTAAGGGTGGTTATAGAAAGCTTAGAAGTGGGTGATTGTAAAAAGCTTAGTAGAGGGTGATTATAAACAAAAGTTTAGTTAAGGGTGGTTATAGAAAGCTTAGAAGTGGGTGATTATAAAAGTTTAGTAGAGGGTGGTTATAAAAAGTTTAGTTAAGGGTGGTTATAAAAGCTTAGAAGAGGTGGTTATAAAAAGTTTAGTTAAGGGTGGTTATAAAAGCTTAGAAGAGGGTGATTATAAAAAAGTTTAGTAGAGGGTGGTTATAGAAAGCTTAGAAGAGGGTGGTTATAAAAAGGTAGTAGAGGGCGGTTATAGAAAGCAAAGCTGAGAAGAGGGTGGTTATAAAAAGATTTGTAGAGGGTATTATAAAAAGCTCGGTAGAGGTGATTATAAAAAGCTTAGTACAAGGTGGTTATAAAAGTTTAATAGAGAGTGGTTATAAAAAGCAAAGCTTAGTAGAGGTGGTTATAAAAAGCTTAGTAGAGGCTGATTATTAAAAAATTTAGTACAGGGTGATTAGAAAATGCTCAATAGAGGGTGATTATAAAATGTTCAATAGAAGGTGATTATAAAAAGCTTAGTAGAATGTGATTATAAAAGCTTAGAAGAGGATGATTATAAAATGCTCAATAGAGGCCATTATAAAAGAAGGTGATTGTAAAAAGCTCAGTAGAGGGTGATTGTAAAAAGCTTAGTAAAGGGTGATTATAAGAAGCTTAGTAGAGGGTGATTGTAAAAAGTTTAGTAGATATTATTTATTTGATGTCTTTAATTTTGCCTTTCGAGATGCTTCTTGTCCCACTGCTTGTTTTTACTGTTAGTGTTATCCTTTGGCAGGGTGGGCAGGGTGGTCAGAGGGGTCAAGTGGGAATCCTTATCTTTGAGCTAGTCAGACCTAGATGTAGGAAGACACAGACTATTCTACTGGATTTTCCGGACAATGAAGCCTCGGAACGAGGGTGTCATTTGCGTTGTTCGACTTTGACAGTTTCACCGCCTGTACAAATTTTTTTTAATTTATTTATTTGGTTGTCTGTATTACCATTTTCAGGAAATGATAAACAAACGTCATTTACAAACGTGTATAATATCTGAACAAACGGGTAAACTTTCATAGTCCAGTAGTACAAAATGACAATAAATGGAGTCAAACGTTTGTTCTGAGGTTACAGCAGCCTGACACAAACGTAACCTTATCAATTTAGATTCTCTTGTAGCACTGCGTTGTTTTTGGTTGTGGTTGTTATTCTCAAATTCCAAAGTGTCAGCCAGATTAAAAAGGATAACAACCTTTCTAGGAAATTCTCTTTGAAGGCCAGATATTGGAGTGTAGCTTTCTTGGACCAAATAGCCACACCAAAGGTTGTCTATAAACACAGGGTAAGTCAATGATAGAACTTTTGGCATTATAGCTATCATAATGAAATGTAGAGATCAATGTGTCCATATTGAATGTACAGATCTATGTGTCCATATTGAATGTAGAGATCTATGTGTCCATATTGAATGTAGAGATATATGTGTCCATATTGAATGTAGAGATCTATGTGTCCATATTGAATGTAGAGATATATGTGTCCATATTGAATGTAGAGATCTATGTGTCCATATTAAATGTAGAGATATATGTGTCCATATTGAATGTAGAGATCTATGTGTCCATATTGAATGTAGAGATATATGTGTCCATATTGAATGTAGAGATCTATGTGTCCATATTGAATGTAGAGATCTATGTGTCCATATTGAATGTAGAGATCTATGTGTCCATATTGAATGTAGAGATCTATGTGTCCATATTGAATGTAGAGATCAATGTGTCCATATTGAATGTAGAGATATATGTGTCCATATTGAATGTAGAGATCAATGTGTCCATATTGAATGTAGAGATCTATGTGTCCATATTGAATGTAGAGATCTATGTGTCCATATTGAATGTAGAGATCTATGTGTCCATATTGAATGTAGAGATCTATGTGTCCATATTGAATGTAGAGATATATGTGTCCATGTTGAATATAGAGATCAATGTGTCCATGTTGAATGTAGAGATCTATGTGTCCATATTGAATGTAGAGATCAATGTGTCCAATATATACATAAGAGCTTCATCTTGCTTGGAAGTCTTACCACCGCACCCATATCGTTCTTCGATTTTTTCCGTTTACATGATCATGTTTCTTGGTATCATTACTTTACAGTAGTCTGTCATACTGTATGGTTGCCCTAACCAGTGTATGACGTTTGCTATCATCTGCTAAAGCAGTGTCCATACTGTAGGATTGTCATAACCAGTGTATCCCTTTTGCTATCATCTGCTAAAACACACAAAAGGAAAACACCGGTTGTGAAGTTCCTTCAGTTGCTTTCGTCCTTCATCCACCGTTTGTCTACCATGACGTTACCATTTCCAGGGTTTGGGGAGGGGAACTATTTGGGCATACGTTCATTTGATACGAAGTCTAATAGTACATACAATTATTTGATATAAAGTCTAATAGTACATACAATTATTTGATATAAAGTCTAACAGGACATACAATTATTTGATATAAGGTCTAACAGGACATACAATTATTTGATATTAAGTCTAACAGGACATACAATTATTTGATATAAAGTCTAACAGGACATACAATTATTTGATATTAAGTCTAACAGGACATACAATTATTTGATATAAAGTCTAACAGGACATACAATTATTTGATATTAAGTCTAACAGGACATACAATTATTTGATATAAAGTCTAACAGGTCAATTATTTGATATTAAGTCTAACAGGACATACAATTATTTGATATAAAGTCTAACAGGACATACAATTATTTGATATAAAGTCTAACAGGACATACAATTATTTGATATAAAGTCTAACAGGACATACAATTATTTGATATTAAGTCTAACAGGACATACAATTATTTGATATAAAGTCTAACAGGACATACAATTATTTGATATTAAGTCTAACAGGACATACAATTATTTGATATAAAGTCTAACAGGACATACAATTATTTGATATTAAGTCTAACAGGACATACAATTATTTGATATAAGTCTAACAGGACATACAATTATTTGATATTAAGTCTAACAGGACACACAATTATTTGATATCAAGTCTAACAGGACATACAATTATTTGATATTAAGTCTAACAGGACATACAATTATTTGATATAAAGTCTAACAGGACATACAATTATTTGATATTAAGTCTAACAGGACATACAATTATTTGATATTAAGTCTAACAGGACACACAATTATTTGATATAAAGTCTAACAGGACATACAATTATTTGATATAAAGTCTAACAGGACATACAATTATTTGATATTAAGTCTAACAGGACATACAATTATTTGATATTAAGTCTAACAGGACACACAATTATTTGATATTAAGTCTAACAGGACACACACTTATTTGATATAAAGTCTAACAGGACACACAATTATTTGATATAAAGTCTAACAGGACATACAATTATTTGATATAAAGTCTAACAGGACACACAATCAGGACCTGCGGTCATTTGATATAAAGTCTAACAGGACACACAATCATTTGATATTAAGTCTAACAGGACACACAATCATTTGATATAAAGTCTAACAGGACACAACAATCATTTGATATTAAGTAAACAGGACACACAATCATTTGATATTGATGTATGAAGAGGAAAATGCACATGACATACAGTCATTTGATATGAAGAAAAGCTGTAACAGGACACACAGTCATTTGATATGAAGAAAGTCTAACAGGACATACAGTCATTCGATATGAAGAAGAAAAAAATGCACAAGACATACAGTCATTCGATATGAAGAAAGGAGCTGTGCACAGGAAATACAGTCATTCGATTGATGTGAAGGAAGTCATTCAATATGAAGAAAATGCACAAGACATACAGTCATTCGATATGAAGAAAGGAGCTGTGCACAAGACATACAGTCATTCGATATGAAGAAAGGAGCTGTGCACAGGACATACAGTCATTCGATATGAAGAAAGGAGCTGTGCACAGGACATACAGTCATTCGATATGAAGAAAGAAGCTGTGCACAAGACATACAGTCATTCGATATGAAGAAAGGAGCTGTGCACAAGACATACAGTCATTCGATATGAAGAAAGAGCTGTGCACAGGACATACAGTCATTCGATAGGAAGAAAGGAGCTGTGCACAGGACATACAGTCATTCGATAGGAAGAAAGGAGCTGTGCACAGGACATACAGTCATTTGATATGAAGAAAGGAGCTGTGCACAGGACATACAGTCATTTGATATGAAGAAAGGAAGCTGTGCACAGGACATACAGTCATTCGATAGGAAGAAAGGAACTATCTATAGACACACTGTCATTCGATATGAAGAAAAGAAACATAGGACACAGTCATTTGATATGAAGAAAGGAACTGTGCACAAGACATACAGTCATTCGATATGAAGAAAGAAACTGTACAAAGGACACACTGTCATTCGATATGAAGAAAGAACTGTGCACAGGACACACTGTCATTCGATATGAAGAAAGAAGCTGTGCACAGGACACACTGTCATTTGATATGAAGAAAGGAGCTGTGCACAGGACATACAGTCATTCGATATGAGGAAAGAAGCTGAACAGGACATACTGTCAATGTCATTCGATATGAGGAAAGAAGCTGTACACACATACAGTCATTCGATATGAGGAAAGAAGCTGTGCACAGGACATACAGTCATTCGATATGAGGAAAGAAGCTCAGCACAGGACATACAGTCATTCGATATGAGGAAAGAAGCTGTACATAGGACATACAGTCATTCGATATGAGGAAAGAAGCTGTGCACAGGACATACTGTCATTCGATATGAGGAAAGAAACTGTGCATAGGACATACTGTCATTCGATATGAGGAAAGAAACTGTGCATAGGACACACTGTCATTCGATATGAGGAAAGAAACTGTGCATAGGACACACTGTCATTCGATATGAGGAAAGAAGCTGTGCACATGGCATTCCGTCGCGGACGGGACACTCTCGGTGTGTGCGACCTGTACGGCCAATACGGTAAACAACCTTAAAACACGTCAACACCAAAGCACGTTGTGTGTCGTGTTTTGTTCGTGTGTCCTTATCACGTAGAAAATGGTCACACGTTGACCGAGCACAAGGGCAGTGCGCACAATCTTATGTGTAGATGGAAAGATCTGAAAGTACCGGACTCGGCAAGTCACAGAGCTGTATTCTCCTCGGTCACGTCACAACCCGTTAGCATGACGTCAACAAGAAATTTTAATGGTGGGAATGAGACACCTGCAAATGATTACAAAGATCAATCCAGAGCGAGTCCTGAGCATGTTTTTTTTAACCAATTTTAACCACTATCATTGAACTTGGTATGCCTAAATTAGCAGAAGAAGATATTTTAAAAACATTTGTATCATATGGTTGCCAAGGGAACGTCACCTTCTTAGATTTTCAATACGAAAATAACAACTTTATTTCAAATAGACTTTTTCGGTTACAAATAAAATTGACTATAACTTTGCACACACGTTATTTGGTTCAATATTTAGGCTCATCCAGTAGATTTTTTGGATAAAGGAAACGGTTTTCATTTAATGAATTTTTTTTAAATGCCTATAGCAACTTTTCTATTTTTTTAGAAATTCATTTTGCAAAACTTCGAAGAGATATCGAAAAAAAGCTACAGATTTAAAATATTTATTTATTTTATAGATGTATACCAAGTTTGGGGGCAATCGGGCAATAAATAAAAAAAAAGTAGATCGCATATAACTGTCAAAAAGTAACATTTTGAGAAAATCGTATTTTAAACATTTTTTCCGTTATCTTAATGTCTTTTCGCATATGAACCTATAAAAGAATAATATAATACATTGAAACATCCTACAATCGCAAGATGCTATCAAATACTTCATATCGACTGCTACAGATCCCTTATATTCATGTCAGGATGGAATTTTCTTATAACAGGTGCCGGAATGTTTCCTGTAATATTCGGCTTATCTTAAATAATATTGACAATAATTCACCAAAAGTAGATTCTTCGGATGTCGTAAAATAAGTACCAATTTAGTGTACCTTAGACAGAATTTCCGGCTTTTATAGTACAGCCGATGTGTTGAAGGTTAGGCCGATATCATTTCTACAAAAATCGTATAAAATGAAATAATCGATACTGAGCCTTTGTTATGGTATAAATGTCAAGGGAATGAACTGCTCCATTCAGTAGTGTAATAAAAGAGTTTTGTCCCATTTGTGATAAAATTGCTTTCTCCCCCACCCTCCCCTTCCCCCATCGTGGGTACAATAGCAGTTACATACCTGTAGTTTTGCTTTAAAAGAATGGGTAATCTGTACTCGTTGTCGGTATGTACATTTAGAGGTGAGACAGAATAAATCTATACACAACCTCTTACCCTGAACCCCTAACATGGTATTGGGGTAGGGGGTTCAGGGAAAGGATTGGGGATAGATTTATTCCGTCTCATCTCTAGTCTAAATGTAGATCTAAACCGATACCGACAACGAGTAGAAATTTGACCCACTTTCTTTTACGCCGCTAAACCGTAACATTACCAAAGAAAGTATTTTTTCTATTTTCCATTCCGTATCTAGATGCTTTTCATCACCCTACTGTTGACCACGTTGACAAGCAGTCAAGCCTGGCTACTTGAGACTAACGTTGATGAAATCACGCCAGGTGGCACTCGGAACGTCGAGCTGGTGTGTAGACAAGACCACTCTCCTGGAGGCACTCTGACTGTGGATACAATCACCAGAATTCGCATCACAAAACGGGACCCGTTCGGTTCCAAAATAACCTTTGCACAGATACGTAGACAAAGCGATGTGATGTCACAGAAATACACCGACTACGTTGTGAATGGACGAAATGGATAATATAGCAGACGCCTTTCTAAAAGTCACGTGGTCTGTGGCAACCAGAGACACGGCAGGGGCGTATGGATGTGAGATTGATGGCTTTGATTCGCTTAGTAACTTTGCCAGTTTGAAAGTCAAAGGAAAACTCATTACAGAGAAGGTTTTAACTATGGATGAAGTGAAAACACTCATTCAGTCAGCAACTTCCAGCTATGTGATGGAAATTGCCTCTCTAAAAAATCGTACTGAGCACGATTTAGAATCAATCAAGAAACAAATTGGAGATCAGCGTGAAAAATGTAAGGCAGAAATAACCCATGTAAAAGAAAATACAAAATTAGAATTTGCGACGAAACAGGAAGTTTTAGAAGGATTTTCCAAACTGGAAAATTTTACAAGAACCGAGATTATTTCTGATAATTCTGATGAGGATGTACGGCACAACAAATTACTACATCTCATAAAAAGTGTAAAAAATTCAAGTGACACGAAATGTGAAAAAATGTCCTCTACGTTTACCAAAGCCAACACTCTGCTTGGCACAAAGCTCCAATCTCTGGTATTGACACACAATAATTCAACTCATGAAATCATTGCTTCGATAGAAAAGTTGCGTGTACAGACCAATGACAATGATACCCAAATGAGAAAGAACATCGAAAGTATGAGACACGACGTTGAGAAACAACTTTCAAAAGCTTGTTGCCCACCAACGCCAACCCAAACAACTTCGGTTACCACTTACAAAACCATTCAGACGACCAGCCCGGTCACCCCAATTATAACTGTTCCCCAGCACTGGCCGCACGGTTATTACGGACTAGTCAAACCTATCACTGGATGCCCTAAGGTCAAAGACTCAACTCCATTTATACGAACATTTATCAGTAGTAGATATTTCGTACTAAAACTTCAGACTGGCGGTAGAGAAGTAGGCTTACACTACTGTTTACGAAACAGATCGTCAACGTCAGCAGAACCATCCGGTTGGCCTAACGGTACGTATTGCCTTATCAAGAATAAGAGCTGCCCACAGGGATTCTCCGAAGGCGCACTAGTCTTCCATGTTACAATTACAAAGGCAAATCCTCGCCTTACGTATACCGACGACTTTGCAGCTGACTTTTGTTGTAGATTGGACGGCGCTGCTTCATCTCCTATGAGCTTGCCAACGGAAAAGCCATTTTATTTGTACAGGTAAGCCTACCGCTAAAATATTTTATTTTTCGTATCAATGTTGAGGAGCGGTTCGACGAAATTAGTAAAAATTTAACTGGATATAGACCTATCCATCTTTAGCTGCATTTGTGGGGAGAACATTGCGTAGCAACGTTAATGGGCAAAGTTCTTGATCCTAGATCTAGATATAACTTTTAGATCTGCCTAGTTATAGAAATAATTTTGGGTCGATCCTAGATCTAGATATAACTTCTAGATCTGTCTAGCTCCTAGAAATAATTTTGGGTAGATCCTAGATCTGGATATATATAACTTCTAAATCTGCATAGCTCTAGAAGTAAGTTTGGGTAGATCCTAGATCTAGATATAACTTTCTAGACCTGCCTGGCTCTAGAAATAATTGTGAGTAGATCCTAGATCTATATCTAGATATAACTTCTAAATCTGCCTAGCTCTAGAAATAAATTTGGATAGATCCTAGATCTAGATATAAATTCTAGATCTAGATCTGCCTAGCTCTAGAAATAATTTTTGGTAGATCCTAGATCTAGATCTAGATTTGAATTCTAGATCTTCCTAGCTCTGGAAATAATTTTGGATAGATCCTAGATCTAGATCTACATCTAGTACATTGTGAAAAGTTTGATGTGAATACGAGGAACGCTTGTGGACCGTGTGGAATGAAATTTTTGTTTTGAAACATTGTGCATCACAATTTAATCTATTTCTTTTACATTTATTGTTCACGTATCCATTAATAAACGTAATCTAACAAACATCTGTAAAACATCAGAGGTTATTTCGGTCCCCAGAAAATAAATGTAAAAGAATTGAATGACTTAATTAAAGGGAGGGGGGTGCCTACTGAAGTGATTTGTCTATACTTTTGTTTTGGGCTTCACGTTTAGTATACACATGAGTAACTATCAAAATGTAGCCATCCTATACCATTGAAAAGTTTCTAGTGTCCGTTGTTGTCAATGAAACAGTCGCCATCTTGGATTTTGACCCAATGGGGTCTATGCATCGTCCGTTGCGGTCTCATGACAATGGTGTTTACATCGGTTGGCAAGGCCGATAACAATAGAATAATAATAATAATAATAATAATAATAATAATAATAATAATAATAATAATAATAATAATAATAATAATAATAATAATAATGATAATATAAATTCATTTCTGTAGCGCCCACTCCTTCCTACGACAGCTCTAAGGGCATTTACACATACATAGTAAAAAAAAATGAGCAATGTATAAATCCAAAATAAATAAATAATGAAATTAATAAATAAATAAATAAATTTTAAAAAATTAAATTTTTAAATAAAAATAAAAATAAAAAAATAAATGAAAAAATAGAATAAATAAATACATTTTTAAAAAATAACTTTTTAAATAAAATAAAATGAAAGCATAATATCATTTATAAAAGTGTATGGTACATGAATTAAAATCGCATAATTAGAACAATTACTTTTCTTCTAAGAAGCATCGCATGAGGTATGTTTTCAGATGTTTTTTAATGGTGTCTTCCAACGTGTCAAACATAGATCGCATTGACAGCGTGAGGACCTACGTATTTAAAAGAGTGCAGTTACATTTTGTCATGCCTTTCTTTGGGGGAACGCTTAACAGACATTGATTTGTAGATTTCAATTGACGAGATGGAACATAACCAGAGATCAGGTCATTTAAATAATTTGGAGCTCTATCAGTTTTACATTTATGACACAATGTCGCAATTTTGTATATTATTTGACAAATTTACCATCCAAAGTGATATTAGTATTGTCAAGAAAGTGGAAAGAAATCCAAAGTGTTATTAGTATTGTCAAGAAAGTGAAAGAAATCCAAAGTGTTATTCGTATTGTCAAGAAAGTAGAAAAAAAATCCAA
>JAXRKP010000714.1:117500-160000 GCA_037039925.1 Doris montereyensis
TTGCCGTTTATCCAAGGTTACACTGATTGATTTGACGTATCTCCAGGGTTCCACTGGTTAAATTGACGTTTATTCAGGGTTCCACTGATTGAGTTGACGTATCTCCAGGGTTACACTGATTGAGTTGACGTATCTCAAGGGTTACACTGATTGAGTTAACGTATCTCCAGGGTTACACTGATTGAGTTGACGTATCTCAAGGGTTACACTGATTGAGTTGACGTATCTCCAGGGTTCCACTGATTGATTTGACGTATCTCCAGGGTTACACTGATTAAGTTGCCATTTATCCAGGGTTCCACTGAGTGTGGTGACGTTTATCCAGGGTTCCACTAATTGACTTGACGTATCTCCAGCGTTCCACTGATTGAGTTGACGTATCTCCAGGGTTACACTGAGTGTGTGACGTTTATCCAGGGTTCCACTGATTGAGTTGACGTATCTTCAGGGTTACACTGATTGACTTGACGTTTATCCAGGGTTACACTGAGTGTGGTGACGTTTATCCAGGGTTATACTGAGCGTGGTGACGTTTATCCAGGGTTCCACTGATTGAGTTGACGTTTATCTACGGTTGAACTGAATGAAAGGATGTTTATCCAAGGATCCACGAAGTCATGTAACGTTTATCCAGGATCCACTTAACCAGGGTACGTTTATCCAAGGTTCCACTTAATTAGGTGACGTTTATCCAAGGTTCCACTTAATCAGGTGACTTTTGTCCAGGGTTCCACTTAATCAGGTAACTTTTGTCCAGGGTTCCACTTAATCAGGTGACTTTTGTCCCGGGTTCCACTTAATCAGGTGACGTTTATCCAGGGTTTATTCCTTAACAGGTGACGTTTAATCAGGTGACTTTTGTCCAGGGTTCCACTTAATTAGGTTCCACTTAATCAGGTGACGTTTATAACGTTTATCCAGGGTTTATCCAGGGTTCCACTTAATCAGGTGACTTTTGTCCAGGGTTCCACTTAATTAGGTAATGTTTATCCAAGGTTCCGCTTTATCAGGTGACGTTTATCCAAGGTTCCACTTAATCAGGTGACGTTTATCCAGGGTTCCGCTTAATCAGGTGACTTTTGTCCAGGGTTCTACTTAATCAGATGACGTTTGTCCAGGGTTCCACTAAGAGAGTTGACGTTTATCCAGTGTTCCACTGAGAGAGTTGACATTTATCCAGGGTTTCACTAAGAGAGTTGACGTTTATCCAGTGTTCTACTTACTCAGGGGACGTTTATCCAGGGCTCCACTAAGAGAGTTGACGTTTATCCAGGGTTCCACTGAGAGAGTTGACGTATATCCTGGGTTCTACTAAGAAGGTTGACGTTTATCCAGGGTTCTACTAAGAGGGTTGACGTTTATCCAGGTTCTACTAAGAGAGTTTACGTTTATCCAGGGTTCTACTAAGAGAGTTGACGTTTATCCTGGGTTCTACTAAGGGAATTAACATTTATCCTGGGTTCTACTAAGAGAGATGACATTTATCCTGGGTGCCACTAAGAGGGTTGACGTTTATCCTGGGTTCTACTAAGAGAGTTGACGTTCATCCTGGGTTCTACTAAGATAGGTGACGTTTATCCTGGGTTCTACTAAGAGAGTCGACGTTCATCCTGGGTTCTACTAAGATAGGTGACGTTTATCCTGGGTTCTAATAAGAAAATAGACGTTTATCCTAGGTTCCACTAAGAGAGTTGACGTTTATCCTGGGTTCTGCTAAGAGAGTTGACGTTTATCCAGGGTTCTACTAAGAGAGTTGACGTTTATCCTTGAGTCTACTAAGAGAGTTGACGTGTATCCTGGGTTCTACTAAAAGAATTGACGTTTATCCTTGAGTCTACTAAGAGAGTTGACGTTTATCCAGGGTTCTACTAAGAGAGTTAACGTTTATCCAGGGTTCTACTGAGAGCTGACGTTTATCCAGGGTGCCACTGAGAGATTGACGTTTATCCAGCGTTCGACTTAATCAGGGGACGTTAATCCAAAGTTACACTAAGAGAGGTAACGTTTATCCAGGGTTCCACTAAGAGAGTTGACGTTTATCTAGGGTTCTATTAAGAGAGTTGACGTTTATCCAGGGTTCTACTAAGAGATATGACGTTTATCCAGGGTTCTACTAAGAGAGTTGACGTCTATACAGGGTTCTACTATGAGAGTTGACGTTTATCCAGGGTTCAACTAAGAGAGCGGACGTTTATCTAGAGTTCCACTGAGATATTTGACGTTTATCCAGGGTTCTACTAAGAAAGTTGACCTCTATACAGGGTTCTACTAAGAGAGTTGACGTTTATCCAGGGTTCCACAAAGAGAGCTGACGTTTATCCAGAGTTCCACTGGGAGATTTGACGTTTATCCAGGGTTCTACTAAGGAGTTGACGTTTATCCAGGCTTCTATTAAGAGATTTGACGTTTATCAAGGGCTCCATCCAATCAGATGACTTTTATAGATGATTTCACTGAGAGGTGGCCAATCATTTATCAAGGGTCCCACCCAATCAGATAACTTTTATCAATGTTTCCACTGAGAGAGTTGGCATTTATCAAGGGTACCACCCAATCAGATGACGTTTATCCATGTTTCCACTGAGAAAGTTGGCATTTATCAAGGGTCCCTGCCAATCAGATGGCGTTTATCCAGGGTTCCATTGAGAGAGTTGGCATTTATCAAGTGTCCCAGCCAATCAGATGACGTTTATCCAGGGTTCCACTGAGAGAGTTGTGATTTATCAAGGGTCCCAGCCAATCAGATGACGTTTATCCAGGGTTCCACTGAGAGAGTTGACATTTATAAAGGGTCCCAGCCAATCAGATGACGTTTATCCATGTTCCACTGAGAGAGAGTTGTGATTTATCAAGGGTCCCAGCCAATCAGATGACGTTTATCCAGGGTTCCACTGAGAGAGTTGACATTTATCAAGGGTCCCAGCCAATCAGATGACGTTTATCCAGGGTTCCACTGAGAGAGTTGACATTTATCAAGGGTCCCAGCCAGCCAATAAGACGACGTTTATCCAGGGTTCCACTGAGAGAGTTGGCATTTATCAAGGGTCCCAGCCAATCAGACGACGTTTATCCAGGGTTCCACTGAGAGAGTTGACATTTATCAAGGGTCCCAGACAATCAGATGACGTTTATCCAGGGTTCCACTGAGAGAGTTGACATTTATCAAGGGTCCCAGACAATCAGATGACGTTTATCCAGGGTTCCACTGAGAGAGTTGACATTTATCAAGGGTCAACTCAATCAGATGACTTTTATCCATGGTTCGATTAAGTCAAGTGACGTCTGTCCAATGTTCTACTGAATCAGGTAAAGTTTATCCATGGTTAAACTAAGTTAGGTGACATGTGTCCAGGTTTCTAATATGAGAGTTCACGTTTATCCATGGTTCAACTGAGACAAGTACCGTTTATCCAGGTTCCACTAAGTCAGGAGATCATTATCCAAGGTTCCATTAAGTCAGGTGACGTTTATCCAAGGTTCCACTAAGTCAGGTGACGTTTATCCAAGGTTCCACTAAGTCAGGTGACGTTTATCCAAGGTTCCACTAAGTCACGTGACGTTTATCCAAGGTTCCATTAAGTCACGTGACGTTTATCCAATGTTCCACTAAGTCAAGTGACGTTTATCCAAGGTTCCACTAAGTCAGGTGACGTTTATCCAAGGTTCCACTAAGTCACGTGACGTTTATCCAGGGTTCCATTTAGTCAGGCGACGTTTATCCAGGGTTCCATTAAGTCAGGTGGCGTTTATCCAGGGTTCCATTATGTCAGGTGACGTTTATCCAAGGTTCCACTAAGTCAGGTGACGTTTATCCAAGGTTCCACTAAGTCACGTGACGTGTATCCAAGGTTCCATTAAGTCAGGTGACGTTTATCCAGGTTCCATTAAGTAAGGTGACGTTTATCCAATGTTCCACCAAGTCAAGTGACGTTTATTCAAGGTTCCACTAAGTCAGGTGACGTTTATCCAAGGTTCCACTAAGTCAGGTGACTTTTATCCAAGGTTCCACTAAGTCAGGTGACATTTATCAAAGGCTCCACTAAGTCAGGTGACGTTTATCCAGGAGTTCACTAAGTCAGGTGACGTTTATCCAGGGTTCCACTAAGTCAGGTGACGTTTATCCAGGGTTCCACTAAGTCAGGTGACGTTTATCCAGAGTTCCATTAAGTCAGTTGACGTTTATCTAGGGTTCATTTAAGTCAAGTGACGTGTATCCATGGTTCCACTAAGTCATGTGATGTTTATCCAGGGTTCCACTAAGTGAGGGGACGTTTATCCAGGGTTTTACTAAGTCAGATGACGTCTATCCGAGGGATTCACTGAGTCAGATGACGTTTATCTAGGGTTCTACTTAATCAGATGACGTTTATCCAAGGTACCACTAAGTCAGGTGACGTTTACCAAGGTTCCACTAAGTCAGGTGACGTTTATCCAAGGTACCACTAAGTCAGGTGACGTTTATCCAAGGTACCACTAAGTCAGGTGACGTTTATACAGGATTCTACTAAGTCAGGTGACGTTTCTCCAGGGCTCTACTAAGTCAGGTGACGTTTATCCAAGGTTCCACTACGTCAAGTGACGATTATTCAAAGTACCACTTAGTCAGATGACGTTTATCCAAGGTACCACTAGGTCAGGTGACGTTTATCCAAGGTACCACTAAGTCCTGTGACGTTTATTCAAGGTACTACTAAGTCAGGTGACGTTTATCCAAGGTTCCACTAAGTCAGGTGACGTTTATCCAAGGTTCCACTAAGTCAAGTGACGTTTATTCAAGGTACCACTTAGTCAAGTGACGTTTATACAGGGTTTTACTAGGTGAGGTGACGTTTATCCAGGGCTCTACTAAGTCAGATGACGTTTATCCAAGGTTCCACTAAGTCAGGTGACGTTTATCCAAGGTTCCACTAAGTCTGGTGACGTGTATCAGGGTTCCACAAAGTCAGGTGACGTTTATCCAGGATTTTACTAAGTCACGTGACGTTTATCCAAGGTTCCACTAAGTCAGGTGACGTTTATCAAAGGTTCCACTAAGTCAGGTGACGTTTATCCAAGGTTCCACTAAGTCAGGTGACGTTTATCCAAGGTTCCACTGTCAGGTGACGTTTATTCAGGGTTCTACTAAGTCGGGTGACGTTTATTCAAGGTTCCACTAATTCAGGTGACGTTTATCCAAGGTTCCACTAAGTCAGGTGACGTTGATCCAACGTTTTACCAAGTCAGGTGACGTTTATCCAAGGTTTTACTAAGTCAGGTGACGTTTATCCAAGGTTTTTCTAAGTCAGGTGACGTTTATCCAGGGTTCAACTAAGTCATGTGACGTTTATCCAAGGTTCCAATAAGTCAGGGGACATTTATCCACGGTTCCACTAAGTCAGGTAACGTTTATCCAAGGTTTCACTAAGTCAGGTGACGTTTATCCAAGGTTCCACTAAGTCAGGTGACGTTTATCCAAGGTTTCACTAAGTCAGGTGACGTTTATCCAAGGTTTCACTATGTCAGGTGACGTTTATCCAGGGTTATACTAAGTCAGGTGACGTCTATCCAGGGTTCTACTATGTCAGGTGACGTTTATCCAGGGTTTTACTAAGACAGGGGACATTTATCCAAGGTTCCACTAAGTCAGGTGACGTTTATCCAGGGTTCCACTGTCAAGTAACGTTTATCCAAGGTTTCACTAAGTCAGGTGACGTTTTTCCAAGGTTCCACTAAGTCAGATGACGTTTATCCAGGATTCTAAGTCAGGCGACATTTATCCAGGGTTCTATCCTAAATCAGTATTTCACTAAGACGATGTTTATCCAGGGTTATACTAAGTCAGGTAACGTTTATCCAAAGTTCTACTAAGTCAGATGACGTCTATACAGGGTTCTACTAAGTCAGATGACGTTTATCCAGGGTTCACTGAGTCAGGTAACGTTTATCCAAGGTTTTACTAAGTCAGGTGACGTATATCCAGGGTTGTACTAAGTCAGATGACGTCTATACAGGGTTCTACTAAGTCAGATGACGTTTATCCAGGGTTCCACTGAGTCAGGTGACGTTTATCCAGAGTTTTACTGTCAGGTGACGTTTATCCAGGGTTCTACTAAGTCAGATGACGTCTATCCAGGGTTCTATTATGCCTGGTGACGTTTATCTAGGTTTCCATTAAGTCAAGTGACGTTTATCCAAGGTTCCACTATGTCAGGTGACTTTGCATTGAGAGACCTGTTATCGATTCAGATTTGCTTTTAGAGATGAAACTTGTCGTTCACTGTACACCCCAAGAAGTACATGTCAAATAAATGAGACCTATAATATTATGTGTCACCAATTTAAAACGTTTTACTTACTGTTTGAAAGGCCTTAGACTCACCGACAGATCAGTGCTTGCAGATCAATTGCGAGACTAAAAATCTAAGAGATGCAACTATTGTCGTTTGTCTGTCAACCATCTTCCAAATCCACATTCCAATTAGACATTCACATAATGTCTTTTGTCTGTCAGCCATCTTCCAAATCCACATTCCAATTAGAGATTCACATAATGAAGTTTGTCTGTCAGTCATCTTCCAAATCCACATTCCAATTAGAGATTCACATAATGAAGTTTGTCTGTCAACCATCTTCCAAATCAACATTCCAATTAGAGATTCACATGATGTCTTTTGTCTGTCAATCATCTTCCAAATCCACATTCCAATTAGACATTCACATAATGTCTTTTGTCTGTCAACCATCTTCCAAATCCACATTCCAATTAGAGATTCCCATAATAACGTCTTTTGTCTGTCAACCATCTTCCAAATCCACATTCCAATTAGAGATTCACATAATGAAGTTTGTCTGTCAACCATCTTCCAAAGACATTCCAATTAGAGATTCCATCTTCCAAATCCACATTCCAATTAGAGATTCACATAATGTCTTTTGTCTGTCAACCATCTTCCAAATCAACATTCCAATTAGAGATTCACATAATGCCGTTTGTCTGTCAGCCATCTTCCAAATCCACATTCCAATTAGAGATTCACATAATGTCGTTTGTCTGTCAGTCATGTTCCAAATCCATATTCCAATTAGAGATTCACATAATGTCGTTTGTCTGTCAACCATCTTCCAAATCCACATTCCAATTAGAGATTCACATAATGTCACCATCTTCCAAATCCACATTCCAGTTAGAGATTCACATAATGTTTTTTGTCTGTCAGCCATCTTCCAAATCAACATTCCAATTAGAGATTCACATAATGAAGTTTGTCTGTCAGCCATCTTCCAAATCCACATTCCAAATAGAGATTCACATGTCTTTTTCTGTCAACCATCTTCACAATCCACATTCTAATTAGAGATTCACATAATGTCTTTTGTCTGTCAGCCATCTTCCAAATCCACATTCCAATTAGAGATTCACATAATGTCTTTTGTCTGTCAGACATCTTCCAAATCCACATTCCAATTAGAGATTCACATAATGTCGTTTGTCTGTCAAACATCTTCCAAATCCACATTCCAATTAGACATTCACATAATGTCTTTTATCTGTCAGCCATCTTTCAAATCCACATTCCAATTAGACATTCACATAATGTCTTTTGTCTGTCAGCCATCTTCCAAATCCACATTCCAATTAGAGATTCACATAATGTCGTTTGTCTGTCAGCCATCTTCCAAATCCACATTCCAATTAGAGATTCACATAATGTCTTTTGTCTGTCAAACATCTTCCAAATCCACATTCCAATTAGACATTCACATAATGTCTTTTATCTGTCAGCCATCTTTCAAATCCACATTCCAATTAGACATTCACATAATGTCTTTTGTCTGTCAGCCATCTTCCAAATCCACAGTCCAATTAGAGATTTACATAATGTCTTTTGTCTGTCAGCCATCTTCCAAATCCACATCCCAATTAGAGATTCACATAATGTCTTTTGTCTGTCAGCCATCTTCCAAATCCACATTCCAATTAGAGATTCACATAATGTCGTTTGTCTGTCAACCATCCTCCAAATCCATATTCCAATAAATGTCACATGTTGATTTCTTCCCCCGCTTTTCATGTACACAGTACAGTATATCAAGGAATGGAGACCATGGCTGGGCCAGGCAAAAGAAAAACCGAGACACAATCATGACTGTTCAATAAAATTCCACTCATTGAAATCAATATTTGAGTCTCTTGGCACTTTCATTCATTTCTTGTGGCATTACTTTGTGTTGTCGTCAACAAACTTCATGAGATAAAAAGAACGCATTCTCTAACAGGCCAAAAGGTAATACACGTAGTTGATAGAAAAAAATAAAAGAGAGCAGGAAAGAAAAGTTCCTTCAAGGTCATTTCGGCAATAGAGCCAGAGCTTATATCGGTGTCTGTGGCATGAAGCAGAACAAACGATGATAAACCTGGACAGGATGCTAGTTTCAGACGGGTATAAACGCCAAAGCTAGTGCTTGTACCCAATTGCACCTGGGTCGAATGGGGATAATGCGTGTTACTGTGTTTACAAAGAAACACAGCGTCAGAACTAACTGTGCTAGGATTTGAACCAGGGATATCATGATCCCAAGTCTAGCAGCCTAACCACTGGCCCCCTAACGCCAAAGTAACATATGTCCTAACTCAGACATAGGCATAGGGTAATCAGTACTGATTTCTCAAGGCATACATCGGCATGTAGCAGTTTGTCATCGCTTTCCAAGCCTTCTAAAACAATTTCAGATAGGCCCATCGAATTGTTAACTAAACACGAGTCTTTTAGGTGTTCTACAGTATGTAGAATGAATTTTTAAAATGCCAATAGGAATCCATTGCAAATGACTTGTTGTTTTGTTGTTATCCATGGTTATATAAGTAGTGACAACATTATTACAAATGACGTGTTGTTATGTTGTTATGTTGTTATGTTGTTATGTTGTTATCCATACGTAAGTAGAGACAACATTATTACAAATGACGTATTGTTATGTTGTTATGTGTTGTGTTGTTATCCATGGCTACGTAAGTAGAGACAACATTATTACAAATGACGTGTTGTTATGTTGTTATGTTGTTATGTTGTTATGTTGTTATGTTCCATGTTGCTACGTAAGTAGAGACAACATTATTACAAATGACGTGTTGTTATGTTGTTATGTTGTTATCCATGGCTACGTAAGTAGAGACAACATTATAACAAATGACGTGTTGTTATGTTGTTATGTTGTTATGTTGTTATGTTGACAACATTATTTACGTGTTGTTATGTTGTGTTGTTATCCATGGCTACGTAAGTAGAGACAACATTATAACAAATGACGTGTTGTTATGTTGTTATGTTGTTATGTTGTTGTGTTGTTATCCATGGCTACATGTAAGTAGAGACAACATTATTACAAATGACGTGTTGTTATGTTGTTATGTTGTTATCCATGGTTGACAACATTATTACAAATGACGTGTTGTTATGTTGTTATCCATGGTTACGTAAGTAGAGACAACATTATTACAAATGACGTGTTGTTATGTTGTTATGTTGTTATGTTGTTATGTTGTTATGTTGTTATCCATGGTTACGTAAGTAGAGACAACATTATTACAAATGACGTGTTGTTATGGTGTTATGTTGTTATGTTGTTATCCATGGTTACGTAAGTAGAGACAACATTATTACAAATGACGTGTTGTTATGTTGTTATGTTGTTATCCATGGTTACGTAAGTAGAGACAACATTATTACAAATGAGTGTGTTATGTTGTTATGTTGTTATGTTGTTATGTTGTTATGTTGTTATCCATGGCTACGTAAGTAGAGACAACATTATTACAAATGACATGTGTATTGTTATGTTGTTATGTTGTTATCCATGGCTGCGTAAGTAGAGACAACATTATTACAAATGACGTGTTGTTATGTTGTTATGTTGTTATCCATGGCTACGTAAGTAGAGACAACATTATTACAAATGACGTGTTGTTATGTTGTTATGTTGTTATGTTGTTATGTTGTTATCCATGGCTACGTAAGTAGAGACAACATTATTACAAATTACGTGTTGTTATGTTGTTATGTTGTTATGTTGTTATCCATGGCTACGTAAGTAGTGACAACATTATTACAAATGACGTGTTGTTATGTTGTTATGTTGTTATGTTGTTATCCATGGCTACGTAAGTAGAGACAACATTATTACAAATGACGTGTTGTTATGTTGTTATGTTGTTATGTTGTTATGTTGTTATCCATGGCTACGTAAGTAGAGACAACATTATTACAAATGACGTGTTGTTATGTTGTTATGTTGTTATGTTGTTATGTTGTTATGTTGTTATCCATGGCTACGTAAGTAGAGACAACATTATTACAAATGAGGTGTTGTTATGTTGTTATGTTGTTATGTTGTTATGTTATGTTGTTATCCATGGCTACGTAAGTAGAGACAACATTATTACAAATGACGTGTTGTTATGTTGTTATGTTGTTATGCTGTTATGTTGTTATGTTGTTATCCATGGCTACGTAAGTAGAGACAACATTATTACAAATGACGTGTTGTTATGTTGTTATGTTGTTATGTTGTTATCCATGGTTACGTAAGTAGTGACAACATAATTGCCAATGATGTGCTGTTATGTTGTTATGTTGTTATCCATGGTTACGTAAGTAGTGACAACATAATTGCCAATGATGTGTTGTTATGTTGTTATGTTGTTATCCATGGTTACGTAAGTAGTGACAACATAATTGCCAATGATGTGTTGTTATGTTGTTATGTTGTTATCCATGGTTACGTAAGTAGTCAAAACATTATTGTGATTGACGTGTTGTTATGGTGTTGTTATCGATTCAGCAGCCTGAGTACAGTTGTCCTTCGGTGCAATGCCCTGTAGTGGCATTTACAGGTGTTTTCCATTTGTGGAGAGTTCTCTATAGGGTGTTCCAGGTACATTATCAGGGTTTCTTCAGGGAGTAGAGTTTCACTTATGTCTCTCAGTTTGTGACATTCAAAAAGGTGATGGGTCCCAGTTTCATAGGAGTGGTCACAAAGGGAACACACAAGGGCATGTTCAGGTTTTATTCTGTTCAGATGTATGTGCTGTATGTGGTGTGTTCGATGTCTGGAGATGGTCACTGGTCTCTCCGTCTTAGTTGATTAGTGTTGTCTATTGTTTGTGTAGTTATTATAGATGTCAATGTCTCTAAATCCCACCTCTTCATCCAGCCATGTATGTTACGTAATAAAGGTAAACAAATAACAAAAAATGACCAAATTAAAGAAACCAACGATGTAGAACACGAAATGACAAGTGAAATACCAGGCGACGAAATGAAAACAGTATTACATCAGAAGAAAACAGAGTTAGAAAGGTATTCAAATGCGAGCAGGAGTTAAATGGATAGAACATGGGGTAAAATGTACCATGTCTTTCTTATTAAAACATGGTACTCTTTGGGGGTAAACAATATGAAAGGAGAGAGGTAAGTAGTCAGTTACAAATGCTAAGTACGATTAGAAGATACTTGTCTACTCGCTATATATAAAGACACCAAAGCAATTATGATAACACCCCCTTCCGGTCCATTCCCCATTGTTTTCTATGTTAAACACAAGTGGTCAACAAATCCCATTGATTGACGTGGTGACGTCACCTTTTTTCATTTGCATAATTATTGACGCCTTACCCTGACATTGAAAGTCAAATGAAAGAATTCATGGGACTAGATCTAGTTTTTTTATTATTCCAATCAATAATAGAGACAAACAGTGAGGCAAAGGGCATGTCGAAAATAGGGCATGTCGAAAGTGAAGAATACTGTCTCTAGGTCGAAAATCTGTGTAGATCTAGATCTAGATCTAGAATGTAGAAGCTAGCTGTAACAGAGTTACTTGTTTCTCTAAAGTATATTTCCCGAAGTAAATGAAAACACATGATGTAATCGATCTTAGTGTATGAAAGTCTCTAGAGATTATGACGTAACCGTTTTAGTGCGCGCTAGTATTTGATTTCTTTATATCTAGAAAAAAGGACATATTATTATAATGTCTATAATTGTGTGGAATGGTATCGAACCTTCTTGTATTGTCTTGAATGTTCTGGAAATTTCCGTTTCTGGAAGAATCTTTGTTTTTAAGTATAAAAGGGCAGTTTATCTACGATTGAGAAAATGCGAGAAACAGATTCGACAAGTGCGAGAGAAGTACATGACTGTGATTCCACCTTTATATGTCAGCATTGTAAAATTGCTTCATTTCTTTGATGTATTGTCGACTGTGAGTACAATTTATAAACGTCTTTGTTGTAATTATTTCAAGCATTGGTGTTTCTGGATTGCGTCTACGCCTTAATCAACATCTAGATCTAGAGAAAATTGTTTCGCTCCTTTGCCCTTCGTAACACTAGCTATTGATATCTAAATCTAGATCTAGACTTACAGCTTGAGGGATTCAGTAAAAAAATCTAATTTCTGTTATTTTAATCAGATTGCCTAGTTGAATCTGAATCCACTAGCTCTAGATACATATCTAGACCTAGACACAGGCGTATTGATACGTATCTATTTGTTTACCGTTTGGATTGTTGTTACGCACTTTTTTTAAAAAGTTAGATCTGGAAAGGTTTTCAAATTAGATTGATTTCGTAAACTTGGTCAATCTAACTACTCGTGCAACTAACCCAATAAGAGTCAATAACTGTATATTATTATTGATAGCGAGAAATGGATGAAGACGGGATGACGGGTCGTGGAATTCCTGGTATCACTGAAAGCAAAAACAATATTGTAAAGAAGACATTAGAGGCTTCAGTTTCTTTGAAGACGATGAAAAAATGGATCTGCGCCAGATTTAAATAGTATTTCTATTGAATTAGTGTGTTATTTTGGGGGTTTTTCTGGAACGAAGTCAAAAAAGGCCGCTACTATTGACATAGCCTACTGCTCTGTCTTAGGAAGAGACTATATGTCTCTTTCACAGCAAGAATGGATCATAATCTTATTACAGAAAGGGAAAGACAAAAGATTTAAGTGATTGGAAACCAACTTCACTTACAAACACAAGTTATAAATTGATGACAATAACGCTAATTATGAAACGAGTAGCTGTGGTCAGTAACATTATCATTCACAAAAAGTCAAAAATGGATTCATACCTGGAAGACACAGTGCAGAAATGTTGCGTGAACTTGGTGATATGACGCGAAAGGGGAGGGAGGGGGGGGTCTAAAAACCATCATATATAACATAATTATCTTGACTACACTACAAGAAAGCTTTCAATACCATACCCTATCCATTTGTATAGAATGTATGCCAAAATTTTGGATTTATTTAGCAACCAGTTTCTGCAATGAATAACTGCCATCACATTCGAAGAACGAACAGTAAACGACATAGAACTATGAATTAAGGAATAGTATTTGTCGATGAAATCGTAACAAATTTAGGCGTCTACTTTATAAAGACATCTTCTTTCCCATGAGTAAACGAAAAAGAAAGAAAAAAGAAACACAATCTATTATTGGTTCGATTCACATTATTAAATCGTTTGCTCTAAGCCCGTTAAATTACATAATATCATTACAAAGCATTGGGATACCAAAAAATAATACAAAATATTATTACAAAGCAAAAGGATACCAGAAAATCTAGCATTCGTTTACCAGAAAATGTATTACAAAGCATTGGGATACCAGAAAATGTATTACAAAGCATTGAGATACCAGCAAATGTATTACAAAGCATTGGTATACCAGCAAATGTATTACAAAGCATTGGTATACCAGCAAATGTATTACAAAGCATTGGTATACCAGCAAATGTATTACAAAGCATTGGTATACCAGAAAATGCATTACAAAGCATTGGTATACCAGCATATGTATTACAAAAGCATTGGTATACCAGCAAATGTATTACAAAGCATTGGTATACCAGCATATGTATTACAAAGCATTGGTATACCAGCAAATGTATTACAAAGCATTGGTATAGCAGAAAATGTGCTACAAAACATTGTGATACCAGAAAATCTAGAATTGGGATACAACAAATGCATTACAAAGCATTGGGATACCAGAAAATGTCTTCCAAAGCATTGGGATACCAGAAAATGTATTACAAAAGATTGGTATACCAGAAAATGTATTACAAAACATTGGGATACCAGAAAATGTATTACAAAGCATTGGGATACCAGAAATGCATAACAAAGCATTGGGATACCAGAAAATGTATTACAAAGCATTGGGATACCAGAAAATGTATTACAAAGCATTGGGATACCAGAAAATGTATTACAAAGCATTGGTATACCAGAAAATAAATGTGCTACAAAACATTGAGACACCAGAAAATCTAGAATTGGGATACCAGAAATGCATTACAAAGCATGGGGATACCAGAAATGTATTACAAAGTATTAGGATACCAGAAACTCTAGCATTGGGATACCAGAAAAATGTATTACAAAGCATTGGTATACCAGAAAATGTGCTACAAAGCATTGGGATACCAGAAAATCTAGCATTGGGATACCATAAATGCATTACAAAGCATTGGGATACCAGAAAATGTGCTACAAAGCATTGGGATACCAGCAAATGTATTACAAAACATTAGGATACCAGAAAATATATTACAAAGCATTGGGATACCAGAAAATGTATTACAAAACATTGGAATACCAGAAAACGTATTACAAAACATTGGGATACCATAAAATGTATTACAAAACATTGGGATACCAGAAAATGTATTACAAAACATTGGTATACTGAAAATGTATTACAAAACTTTGGGATACCAGAAAATGTATTACAAAGCATTGGGATACCAGAAATGCATTACAAAGCATTGGGATACCAGAAAATGTATTACAAAACATTGGGATACCAGAAAATGTATTACAAAGCATTGGGATACCAGAAAATGCATTACAAAGCATTGGGATACCAGAAAATGTATTACAAAACATTGGGATACCAGAAAATACATTACAGAGCAAAGGGGGGGCAGAAAATGCATTACAAAGCATTCGGATACCAGAAAATCTAGCATTGGGATACCAAAAAATGTATTACAAAACATTGGGATACCATAAAATGTATTACAAAACATTGGTATACCAGAAAATGTATTACAAAACATTGGGATACCAGAAAATGTATTACAAAGCATTGGGATACCAGAAATGCATTACAAAGCATTGGGATACCAGAAAATGTATTACAGAGGAAGGGGGGCAGAAAATGTATTACAAAGCATTGGGGTACCAGAAAATGTGCTTAAGTAGATGAACGAGATGTTTGAAATTATCTGGCGTAAGAAATAAAGGAATATTTGAGAAAATGAAACGTGTGACGTCATGTGTGGACCCATACAGACAAGAGGATTAAATAGGATAATTCTGATCAACATACAAGAAGAGGCAATGGCGTAGCGAGGTGTAGGCTACAAAGGCTTAACCCCACCTTTAAAACATCTTGATTACAAGCCATATAAAAAGAGTTATCATTTTTAATCATTATTGTAATTTTCAACTTTCATTCCGAAAACATGGCGCTAGACTTAAATCTCCAAGCCTAGCTCTACATACGTATGCAAATAGCCAACAGGTAGATATCACTCTAAGCACTACTAAACCATTAGCCAATGCAAGGAAAGGAGGGCTATAATGCGTAAAGCCTTTTGTTCCAAACGGATCTGCTCATTGTAATTCTTATGGTATCGTACTAGATAGTGTAATACATGTTCATGAGATGCAGAGACTATCATCATCGACACCTTTCTTTCTTTCTTTCTTTTTTTATCAGCTCCCATTCTACCTTCAGGTTTTTGAGTTCAGATACCCGAGATTATCTTTCTCCAGAATGCCCTGTCCTGGCATTTTCTGTTTCCTTCAAAAAAGTTACATTTCTATGCTTTAAGGCTTCTTTTATATCTTCTTCCCCCTTTCTCCCAGGTCTGCCTTTTGGTCTTTTACCTTGGGCTTTAGCATTGTATACCGATTTAGCTATTCTATTGTCATTTAATCTGTTACTAGCATTGTTTTGGTTTTCTTTGCATTTACTCTCATTCCTCTTTTATTTAGTTCAATGTTCATAATGTTGATATTCGACTAGCGGTCACTTTCTGATTTTCCAAACAGAACTAAATCATCGGCAAATGAAAGCATTGATACATTTACTGGTTTAAGCTTCCACATACCTACATTCATTTTATTCATTTCTGATGGTAACTTTGTGACTGAATCCATAAATGTGATAAACAAAAGAAGACTTAGGATACAACACTGTCTTACTTCTATATCTACATCAAATTCTGCAGATACGTTTCCAGCTACTTTCACCTGCACATGGTGGTTTATTATTAAAAAAAACAACTTTTAACGGCTTCTATGAAATTTTGCTCTACATTGTGTTCTTTTAAGGAATGCCATAGTTCGTCCCTCCACACATTGTCAAATGCCCTTTCTAAGTCAATAAAACACAGGCGCAAATCAATGTTTCTCTCAATGATTTTTTCTATTATTTATCTAATTGTAAATATGTGGTCTTGTGTAATTCTTCCTGGTCTAAATCCATTCTGATGTTCTTCAATCTGGTCCTTTACTCTTTTCCTTAGTCTCATTTCCAGTATCGTGGCATACACTTTTCCTGGTACGCTAAGTAGTGATATCCCTCTATAATTTGAGCATTCCTTAGTTGATCCTTTCTTATGTATTGGTACTACTGTTCCCTTTTTCCAGTCGTCTGGCATCTGTTTTAACTTCCACGTTTGTTGGCATATTATTGCGTGTAGTAGTTTGTCTGCCTCTCTCCCTTAGTTTTTAATCATTTCTGGATAAACTTGATGTGCTCTTGGGGATTTTCCTAATTTCACTTTTTCTTATAGCTGTTTAGATTTCATCCATTGAGATGTCTACATCTTCAGCTGTCTCCCTGGATTACTTGTTTCTCTTACTAATTGATCTTTACTCCTTGTTTCATACGTTCTGGATGAATTATGTAATTGGTGAAAATATTTTCTCCATGTTTCCATGATTTCACTGTCTTCTTTCTTTATTTCTCCTTTGGCGTTCTTAATTTGTCGTATTGGGCATGCTTTGATCTTTCTCATGCTCTTCATTGCCCCCCCCCCACCCAGAACAGTATTTGATTTCCTTTATAGCTTTCTTGAAGTCTTTGTCCAAATTCTTCCCATTGTTCCTGTTTTGCTTTCCTAACTTCCTCTTTGGCGATAGTTCTTTTATTCACGTAATCTATCCTATCCTCTGGTCTCTTTGTTTGCAATAATTTCTTCCAAGCATCATTCTTTTCTTTGATCTTAGTCTTGACATTCTTATTCCACCATGCTGTTATTTTCCTATCTCCTTTAATTTGTTTCCTACCACAGCCATCTTCAGTACAACTGAGGAGTTTTTCTTTATACATTTGCCACTTTTCTTCTATTGTGCTATCCTTCAGATCCATCTGCCTTTCACAGATAAATCTTTTTATCCTAGATTGGTATATCTGTTTTATTATTGGTTTATTTAGTTCCTCTAACTTGAATTTAGTAACTTTCTTCTCTTTCTTTTTCTGGTTGTTTTCTTCAGTCAGTAATCTCATTTTGGCTATCACTAGGTGATGATCACTAAATATTTTTGCTCCTCTGTTTACTCTTACATGCAATGTACTGTATAAAAGTGAGCTGCTAACTATTATGTAGTCTATGATTGGCTTTTCGCACATGTCTTCATTTACTCTTGTATATGTGTGGATATCTTTATGAGGAAGAAAGGTGTTGGCTATTCATGTTATTCTTTAGACAAAAATCTATTAGTCTCTCTTCATTTGGAGAAGTTGCTGTCTCTCCTTCTTTACCTATTACTCCTCCTGACGTTTCTACATTGTTGCCCACTCCAGCGTTTAAATCTCCTAAAAGCATTAGTTCCCGTTTGCGTTTAAGATTCTCTGCAGCTATTTGTAAATCGTTTTCGGAGATATCTGTTTCTTTTTTTTGGTGGTCTTCGTTTGGTCCATAAGCTATTAATAATTTAACTTTTCTTCCTTTTGGTTTAATATTGACCTCTAAGAGCCATGGGCTTATAAATTTCCAACTTTCTAGTAGCTTTTCATGCCTTTCATGTATTAGGAGGCCTACTCCTGCTCTAGCTCTATCTTTGACATCTACTCCTGAGAAGATTAAAGTATGATTTGGTCCTACATGTTCTATTTCTTGTATTTATTTTTCTGAATCAGTTTCATTTTGGATAAGCAGGGGATTAGCCAACTGTACCCTAGGTAGATGTTGGGGCCACCGCCTTGAGGCCCCTACCAGGCCTTATTATTATTATCTATTAGGCTTTACTCCCTTAGCCTTTGGTAACCCAATACCAGCCTGAAAGGCAGCAGGTTGTTTTCTGTCAGTTTTAATTTCCTTAGCCTTTGGTCAGCCAAGACCCGCCTGCAAGGCAGCAGGAGACTCGTTGAGGGCGGGATCGTCTACTCCCCGTACAGGTGCTTACCTATCCATTGCCTGGATCATCGATACCATGGCTAAAAATGCTGGTATTGGGGCTAAAGCACCTCCAGCCTCAAAATGCTTTTCAAATGGGTGCAGGCAAGGCCGTCTATATAGGTAGGTCATAGACGGCCTTGGTGCAGGCCACCCTTGAGTAATAAACGCTGTTTATCGTGGTATTACGCATGCCGAAAATAGGCCGATAGGAACATGAGAGCGAGACTAGGAAATCTCAGTACAGTATAGGTAGTTCCAGGAGCGAGAGGTTTTCAAGGCTGGCCCATTGACCTAGATTTGTCTGTCTGTCTGTCTGTCTCTCTCGTTTTCTCTCTCTCTCTCTCTCTCTCTCTCTCTCTCTCTCTCTCTCTCTCTCTCTCTCTCTCTCTCTCTCTCTCTCTCTCTCTCTCTCTCTATCTATCTATCTATCTCTCTCTCCTCCCCTCTCTCTTTGTCTAGACCTATATCTCCCATTCTCAGGTCTTCTCTTTTCGCTCTTTTCCCTTTGTATTCTCCTATCCTGCCCTCCCCCCTTATATTTCTCCTTTTCCCTTCTACTCATTCTTAGGCTATTATTGCCGTCGTTCTTTCCTATAAACTATCAAACATTTACATTTATAACGACATTATGTACATTATGCGTTGTATTAATTTGAATCTCTGGTAATTAATTATTTTAAACTTCCTTCATGAAGATTCATAACCGGAAATAGTACGAATGTACGACGAATCGACCAGAAGGAGGAGACGACTCACGTCTGTAGTCCGTAGTCGAGTCGTAAGTAGCGACGATAGCGGGCAATTCGAGTGATTCGATCGTGCCAAGCCGAGGCCAGGCCTAAATGTTAAACTTTATCTAATCAACCAAGAAGCAGAAAATCAAAATGCTTGGCGAAAGAGATCGAAGGCTACGAGATCAAATCATCAAATTAGTTATTATGAAATGTCGAAAAGACACCGTTGACGCAACTCTCAATAAATGGGGCCGTTTGTCAAAAGACATCTTACATTCGCTGAAAGGGAAAACCAAAAAATGAAATCCTGGAAACTGTGATTGCAGCTGTTGAAGAGGTGTATTTCTAGATATAGAGACATTTAAAGACCTGCCTCTAGATTTATATTTCTAGACATACTTTATATAGATTTAGGCCTATACTCTAATTAGCCACAGATTTAGAGTTATTATCAAAGTTATCTTTTGTTGATAAAGGTAGATCTACATCTACATCTACTTTTTAGATTATTAGATTAATATTATATTTGACTTAAAGTGGCATGTGAAGTAGATCTCTAGATCTATGTACTGTATTGTTATTTTATAATGTGATAGGCTAGGCCTAACCCTCACAGGGTTACAATGTAATAACATTGCATTGCGTCTTTGTGTCCTTTTAGCAAGCCTAGCACTAGCAGCATTGCTTTGCTACCACCCGCTAGGTATGTTGTCAGTCTTCACCTGCCCTATAAAGCTAATAATAGGCAAGTCACGGGACGTAGACAAGGCCTGGAAATCTACCAAATTGGATCGCTTTTACACGCTTTCCATCCCCTGCATGTCTCAGCCTAAGTTCTTTCCTTCCGCTCTTACCCTGAGATCACTGCGATGGTGGGCGGGGTAAATTTCAAGAAACAAACAAACTAACCTTCCGCTCTTTTTAGTTCTTACTCTGATTAAAATATTACTCTTTTTGCAACAACAAACAAAACTAAATCCGTCATCACGTCATATTATTATTATTATAATGCAGGCTCCAAAACTGTCATGTTCTAATTAAAAAGAATTCTTCGTCAGATTTGGGCTAAATCCACTCAACTTAACATCAATCTCCCTTGTGATCAGCTTTTTCTCACGTTCTCAAGGTCTTGATCTCAAGCGGGTTCCACTGTATTACATTCAATCAGATGCAAAATTAAACATTTATCATCTTCATGTATACCAGTACAGTCAATAAAGACAATCGATACAAATTAAACACTAATATTTTAATACGATTGAGACATACAGTTAAGAAGTGTACTCTTACTCTTATGTTATGTCCATAGTGCAGTAGCCTCCAGCTAAGCACACTGTCATCGCACAAAATAGTATTATATTCTATAAATTTACCCCTCTAGTGTAAGGTTGCTGAGAAAGTACTCCCACTGAAGGCGCGTTTTTGGTCATTTTCTGTGCCATGTCAATTTCAATGAAGAAATTATATTAATCTCTGAAACAAAACAAACTCTCAGAAAATATATACTTTTATATAACTATAAAATAATGAGCCTTTAATTGTCAGTAACTTTTAGGTGAATAGATTCGGTAAATTCATTGAAAGTAATAGCGTCGCTTTGTTTACAATAAGTCAAAAATGAAAGCAGAAAAAAATATGTGGTTTTTTTTTCACAAAAGAGCCGGAAATCTTGCACATTACGAGATTGCCGATTCAAGTCTCGCACACTGTGAGATCTTGTTGTTATGCGAATAAAGACGGAGAGTAGCGGGACGCATTAAAGCGCTTAAGGCATTGAGACTGATGTCGCAGTAGGCATCAAGGCTGATGTCGCAGTATGCGGGAAAAGGGTTAAGCAATTGCTCAGTTACCCCCTCCCCCCATGACATGATTTTCACGTAATGGTCTTGGGTATTACTACTGACAAGTGCTCACATGCATGTGTTGTCGTTTTGTGTGTGTATTTTCTTGTTTTATATTATGTAAAGTACATGTACATGTGTTTTAATGCAGTGGCAGAATCCAAGTAAAAAAGATAAGTGACGATGATGGAATTGTATAAGTAAGGCTTCATGGAGATAGATCTACTAATACTATTAATGCTGATGGCGGTATGCAATGATTGAGTAAGAGTAAGATCCTTGACACCTCCACATTCTTTCTACATGTATACATGTTTTACAGTTATTGGTGACCTCCACCCCACCTCCCCGCCCGCCTGCTTGCTTTCACTCTGAGTACTACCGCAACTGAGTCGGTTACTACAGAATGGAGAGACAGACCGTATGGCCGACAACTTGCCAACACCTGAGCAATTTTAACCCTATAACAGCGTATAGCCGATTAAATTGGCTAATTGCTGTACGATATTCTGCGGCAACCCGATTGGATCGGTCAATTCATCTGCCCGGTTTTTCATTGTTATTCCCTTTGACTACTAGTACTAGCTGTTTTTATCGTTTTCCGCATCTCCGGCGATTGAAGAATACCTGTAGCTCTTCAGCTTCCGGAAATAGCGATTGTCTTACTGTCGTCATAGTATTAATCATAACCATCTTGCAATTCCAGTATCGTGAAAAAAATATCACTGCTTTCGTTTTTAGATAAATTTAGCGTGAAAATTTGATAAGAACCCCAACAAACTATACATTTTTGGAAAGGTCATGAAATTCTCTCAGTGATAAGAGGGTTTTGGATGAAAAAGACAATATCTATAAACTTTTCAAGGGGTCCCAACATAATAATAATTACGTAGTTTGGCGGCCATATTGGATTTTTGCCCTGGGGTCAAGGTTATGTCATCATGAATTTTTAAATTATTTTGTTTTTAGCAAAGCATGACTCAACACGTTTCCAAAAATGTATAGTTTATTGGGGTTTTTAGCATAAACAACGCGAAATTACTGTAACAAATATATGTCATTATATACCCCTTTAAAGCCTCCGCAGCTCACACAAAACTGTCAGCATGTGATGCAGTGTGAAGTCAAAGGGGAGGGGCCTTTAACCATAATAATCATTAATACTATAAAGGTACATTTGTATTGAAAGTGTTCTAATTTGGAGGTTGATGGCCGTGGATGCTATTGAAACATCGACTTATGCAATCGTATTCTCATTTCATTTTACCGACTACGTGACGTGAAAAAATCGACCTGGATGCCATGTCACTTAACTCGATGTCAACTCAAACAGTTTTTTTATTAACTAAAACATGTCTTGGGGATGGGACTGTAAAAATAAATCGACTTTGATAAGAATTGATTTATGCAATGTCGACTTATGCATCATCCACTGTACTTAGAATTTTTGTTTCCCTTGTGATTTGAAATTTTTCTTTTCTTTTTTACCAGGAACAAGACATGACAGTTGAAATCATGGGAGACTTGGAACTTTCCTGTGAGTGTCCCGCCCTGACTTTTCTTCAGGGCATATATTGTAAAATTCTTAAAATATAAATCAGTGTACATCACTCACTGTTTCCACAAAATTGATTGTCCACCCGATGGTGCATTAATTGAAGACACTACTTGTCAACTTCAGAATTGTTTTATTTTCCACGTACAGAAATTATTTCACCCACGCACAGTTATTTGCATTGTGGGTAGAAAAGAGTTTGTCATGGTCATCATTATTGCCATCAAAGCCTGTCACTAGTGTCACCCTACCACGGTATTGTAAGTCACAGATAAGCAAGAGATTTCCATCTTTCCTTCTACCGGGTGATCTTGCCAACTGACAATAATGACATCCAGACTCTTCCAGTCCTTTTCTATGCTTATTCTCCAAGCGTTCTGTGGCCTACGTCGGTATCGTCTTCTCTGCGGATTCCATGTAACACTTAAAGCAGAGTTTCACAAAAGTATGTCCAATACATCTTCATTATCTTCAGATTAAGAGTATTTTCGTTCATTTCCATTCAAGTTCTGGCCCATATTTCTTCGTTGCTTATTCTGTCTTGCCATTAAATCAATAGAAAACTTCTAAGACACCCATTGACAAAAGATTGAAGTTTCTTTGTGACTCATAAAGTGGTCTTCCAAGTCTGTGGTCCATGAAGTGGTCTTCCAAGTCTGTGATCCATGAAGTGATCTTCCAAGTCTGTGATCTATGAAGTTGTCTTCCAAGTCTGTGATCTATGAAATGGTCTTCCAAGTCTGTGATCTATGAAGTGGTCTTCCAAGTCTGTGATCTATGAAATGTCTTCCAAGTCTGTGATCTATGAAGTGGTCTTCCAAGTCTGTGATCTAGTTGTCTTCCAAAATGAAATGGTCTTCCAAGTCTGTGATCTATGAAGTGGTCTTCCAAGTCTGTGATCTATGAAGTGGTCTTCCAAGTCTGTGATCTATGAAGTTGTCTTCCAAGTCTGTGATCTATGAAATGGTCTTCCAAGTCTGTGATCTATGAAATGGTCTTCCAAGTCTGTGATCTATGAAGTGGTCTTCAAGTCTGTGATCAAGTCTGTGATCTATGAAATGGTCTTCCAAGTCTGTGATCTATGAAGTGGTCTTCCAAGTCTGTGATCTATAAAATGGTCTTCCAAGTCTGTGATCTATGAAGTGGTCTTCCAAGTCTGTGATCTATGAAGTGGTCTTCCAAGTCTGTGATCTATGAAGTGGTCTTCCAAGTCTGTGATCTATGAAATGGTCTTCCAAGTCTGTGATCTATGAAGTTGTCTTCCAAGTCTGTGATCTATGAAATGGTCTTCCAAGTCTGATCTATGAAATGGTCTTCCAAGTCTGTGATCTATGAAGTGGTCTTCCAAGTCTGTGATCTATGAAATGGTCTTCCAAGTCTGTGATCTATGAAGTGGTCTTCCAAGTCTGTGATCTATGAAGTGGTCTTCCAAGTCTGTGATCTATGAAGTGGTCTTTCAAGTCTGTGATCTATGAAATGGTCTTCCAAGACATTTTTTATATCGATATGTACAATAATGCAAATTTTAAAACAAAATGTTTTAAGGAATTACACCTATTTTAGAAAGGCTATTTAGACATTTACATATATTATGAATGGAAGCTGTTTAAACGATTTTTGTATCTGTGGTAACAATTTACAAAGATTTTAAAACATATTTATATTCATACAAGATAATCATTATGATTTTATATTGTCCATATATCCATAAAGCACCGGTTTTGTAATGTATTGATTTTAATTGTGAAATAGAGAATGAAAGATGAATTGTATTGTAATTTATTCATGTTGATTTAAAACGTGACCAGAGCAAATGTCCTTTTGGATAAATAAAGACATCTTATCTTATCTTATCTTATCTTATATGCTTTAATTCTTCCTTTACCATCTGCTTCGGCTCCTCTTTCTCAACACTACTGTATGGCACAAGGTATTTTACAGGAAACAAGCTTTGGGGTGATAAAAAGAATGTGTTTTTATATATGGGGTTTTTTCCAAATTGTCTAGTTTAGGGGGGGGGGGGGGGGTAATAAGGCCTGCAAAATTGCAGAATGAGTTACATCTATTTACTAAGTTAAATTTTTCTAGGTTTTATAGTTTCTGTGTGTAGCGTGTTGGGATTTTTCAACTAAGCTGAATTTAAAAAGGATTACATTTACAATATTATCCTCAGATATTCAACTTCATTCAAGGACAAAATTGTGGAAAGTGTTCAGATTTTCAGGTAAGTTAATCATCTATGTATTTAATGTAGCACTTCAGTAGTGATTTGCCTTTTTGTTTTGTTTTCTTAATTTTGAAAGAGCTAAAGTTTTGTTTTGTTTTTAAATGTGTAATTTCCATCCCAGTGTGGCTTTTTTAAATATGTGTAATTTCCATCCCAGTGTGGCTTTTAAATGTGTAATTTCCATCCCAGTGTGGCCTTTAAATGTGTAATTTCCATCCCAGTGTGGCTTTTAAATGTGTAATTTCCATCCCAGTGTGGCTTTTAAATGTGTAATTTCCATCCCAGTGTGGCTTTTTTAAATGTGTAATTTCCATCCCAGTGTGGCCTTTAAATGTGTAATTTCCATCCCAGTGTGGCTTTTAAATGTGTAATTTCCATCCCAGTGTGGCTTTCAAATGTGTAATTTCCATCCCAGTGTGGCTTTTAAATGTGTAATTTCCATCCCAGTGTGGCTTTTAAATGTGTAATTTCCATCCCAGTGTGGCTTTTAAATGTGTAATTTCCATCCCAGTGTGGCTTTTTTAAATGTGTAATTTCCATCCCAGTGTGGCTTTTAAATGTGTAATTTCCATCCCAGTGTGGCTTTTAAATGTGTAATTTCCATCCCAGTGTGGCTTTTAAATGTGTAATTTCCATCCCAGTGTGGCCTTTAAATGTGTAATTTCCATCCCAGTGTGGCCTTTAAATGTGTAATTTCCATCCCAGTCGGCCCAGTGTGGCTTATTGGTGGGTACTGATGGTACGTACTACTTGAACTTTCCTCTCGTTCTTTTGTATGTCTGTCATTCTGCTGTTTCCTTTTAATTTACCTTGAGATCGTCACATACGATGGCTTTGGGGAAATTACAATAAAACCAACGAATAAATAAGTCCATCTCAGTAGCAAGGCATTATCTGTTTCTTGGGTGTTGTAACTCTATGGATGTTTGACATTCCGAGAGTCATCACTTAAATTGCATTCTGACAGTCTTCACTTAAATTGCATTCTGAGAGTCATCACTTAAATTGCATTCTGAGAGTCATCACTTAAATTGCATTCTGAGAGTCATCACTTAAATTGCATTCTGAGAGTCATCACTTAAATTGCATTCTGAGAGTTGTCACTTAAATTGCATTCTGAGAGTCATCACTTAAATTGCATTCTGAGAGTCATCACTTAAATTGCATTCTGAGAGTCATCACTTAAATTGCATTCTGAGAGTCATCACTTAAATTGCATTCTGAGAGTCATCACTTAAATTGCATTCTGAGAGTCATCACTTAAATTGCATTCTGAGAGTCATCACTTAAATTGCATTCTGAGAGTCGTCACTTAAATTGCATTCTGAGAGTCATCACTTAAATTGCATTCTGAGAGTTGTTGCTTAAATTGCACTCTGAGAGTTGTTCTTAAATTGCATTCATAAGCTGTCACAAGATCCAAGATCACAAACAGTGTTTTAATTTGTACGTGATTTTTGTCATTCAGGAAGTGAGATGAAGCTGTCACAAGATCCAAGATCCTTGCGGTGTCACCTCTTTGCCAACGTTCAACTCAAATTGAAACATGGGAAAGTGGTGAGTGACACGAGCTTTGACCTTTGTGTGTTTGGGCAGTTGGCGTGTGTTGCTGGTATCTCCTCTCCCTTCACTCTTTCGTGTGTCGTTCGTCTCACTGTTTCCATTTAATTCACTTTTGAAATGATCACATATGCTGAACAGGGTCAGTTGCAATGCAGCAAACAAAACCTGTGTGGACACTTTGCTGTGCACAGCGTACAAAACTCGCCCCTCTTAGTTGGCCGACGGGGTGCTCCTGGGTCATGCTGACTCAGGTCAGCAAAGGGCTGCCAGGTAACGTTCACTCCCTGCTAGCTTTGCCGTGCTTAACAGTAATTTATAGGTTCTGCCAGATAGCGTTCACTCCCTGCTAGCTTTGCCGCACTTAACGTTAATTTATAGATCCTGCCAGATAGCGTTCACTCCCTGCTAGTTTTGCCGTGCTTAACGGTAATTTATATGTCCTGCCAGATAGCGTTCACTCCCTGCTAGTTTTGCCGTGCATAACGGTAATTTATAGGTCCAATTAATCAGCTATTATCTGGCTAAGATATCCATTGACTGCAAATGTGAATGCTTCCTCCAACTTTAAAGAGACTACTGCGATAGACTGATGAAAGAAAATGATCAAGAAGCGTTTTCGTTTCCACACAATCAAGGCCTCAATCAGGTCCATCATTTCGGTACAATAATAGACATAGGGTATTATTAAGTAAAACACTTTAACATAAAACTTACACAGGCGAATGCCATCATACTTTACAATACAAGGACAATAGATAGAGGTACATGCTTTGAAAAAAACATTTTTGCGGTCATCAGTATGAACAGAACAATATCGATTTTTGTAGTACTCCAATAATGAGACTAACGGGAACAAACAATATTATTGCAGGAGTAACTCTTAAAACACAATGAAATAAGATATGTATCACTATGTCTTAATGCTTTGTTGATATTGTTGAAAACTAACGCTATCCTGTGTGCTTCATCAATAACTATTGGGCAATGTGTATATGCCTTTGTCTGTGTGATGACTGTATGCGTGAGGTCTGTATAAACCTTTTTCTTGTAAGTATTTATGACAGTGGTTGCCAATAAAAGATTGACTGTGGTGTGCCTGTGTTGTGATTCTATGTTTGGTAAGAAAGTATGATGTAATGGGACCCGACCTAAGTGTGAGTTTTTTATGTGTGTTATTTGTGATAATTTATGCTCTGATAATTTATGATTCTCTAGGTGTGATCCATGCTAAATTTGTTTGAAAAAATAAGAGGGGTCAGTAAAAATCGATTGGATAAAGGAAAATGGGTTAAAAATGATTTACACGCAAGGGAAACACATTGCATGTGTACGTAACTCGGGCAAAAAGGGAGCAGGTGGAGGAAGTGCGTTATAACCTTGTAGTGGTTTGTGACTGCAAATTAATTTTTTCATATTGAATTAAGTGCGATAATCAATCTTTAAAGTGAACTCATTTTTGCTAACTATGTCAGTGTTGTTTTTTTTAGCAATTAGTTAAAAAGCAAAGCAAAGACAAACGAAAAATATAAATAGATATTAAAATGCATTTATCAATTTATCAGACACGTCAACTATCCAAGAGAAATAGTACTTTCACAGAGAACAGACAAGAAGTTGATGCCATGCTGGAAACAAGACTGAGACAATCGGTGTGAGATAAGCGTTGTTATAGCGATATAAAATGGTGCAATTTTTTTATAAAAATCTCAACAGGGTGATCAGCTACCGGGAATTCAGCTGACCGTGCTTGACCCCTGACAAGTGAGCGCACGTGGCTAATTAAAGAGTTTTGCGGGCCACAACTAAGAGGGTCGAATTGCTACAGGAATTTGACGCTGTGTGTAGAACAAAGACGATATTGAATAATGGAGGTTAACAAATATTAATGCTTAAACAGCAGTAAATTGAGAAACTTCATTCTTTCTTTCTTTTTCCATTTTACTTGCAGTATGGAAACATGAGCTATTTTGCTGGAGGTCTGTGGTTCCGTCTTCATCTGAGCACATCCCATGCTAGGAGGAAGGCAGATCACTACGTTTATAATCCAACCCGTTCCGTTTTTGTTGTTGCCTTTGCTGGATCTCCCTATGTCATTGTGAGTCAGACCAGTGGGCAGATTTTCAAAATTGTCTCCGAGGTAAGGTCATATTTTTGGTTTGCACGGTTTGATTCTGATCATATGAATTTAATTGAAGAGTGTTGATTCAGTCCAATAAGTTTGCCAGCAGGTCATAAATTCTCAGAAATGTTTGCCGTTTGAGGCTTGCATTTGCAACTTTCTTCTTGGCACCGGCATGCATTCACTTATTTGTGGTCTTCTTGTGCAGACTGATGTCTACCGCAAATTCACATAAACTGGTGTGGTATGGTAGGAAGTGAACGTCGTTTGATGACTTATTGGATATCTGATATTTCTCCATGAGTTCTACCTATGGCTGGAAACCTAGCGTAGTGCAACTGCCAGGTAGAACAAGGCCTTGGCCAAAATCATTCAATTTTGGCAAAAGCTTTTTTTTTAAATAACAGACTATCATTTAGTGTGTTTTCTTTGACTGCCAAACTAAGCTTGTCAATAATATCAGGTTTTTGGGGTTTGATTTATCTGGCAACACCGGGTTTCAAGAATGAATAAATGAGTCTAGGCTTTCCTCACTCAAGGCAGATGGGGTAGCGTGCAATTCAATTGCCTTTAGTGAAAACGAAGAAAACGATTTTTGTTGTTTATAATCTTTGTCTTTAGCAATGTGTTTTGTGTGTTTTTTACCCAAATGCCGTGGCATTCTGACTGCAGTTTGTTGATGTTTTAAGGAAAATAATAGAAATCTAGATTTTAATCTAGGTCTCAAAAATCTAAATTCTTAAAACTAAACCTAGAAGCTGAATCTAAATTTAAATCTACTAGATACCTAGCTAGATCTAAACTGAGAGTCTAGGTCTTTAGAAGTAGTACAAGTTTCCAGTAGTATAGATCTAAATTTTAAAAACTTCTCTTGTTTCCAAATTTATTTATTCCATTTTTATTTAAGAATCTAAAACTAGAAATCTAGTTCTAGATCTTGCAGATCTATAAGTATAGTCATTTTTTATTCAGTACTCCTACTATGAAGCTATCTAATCTAGATCCTAGATCTAGAAGATCATATCTATAGGCATTTGAGTAAAGTGCTAATAGAATAAGAAGGAGTTTCATAACTGGGCACATCCAAGGGACATAACTGACATAAAAAGATGGGGCTTGATTTTTGTGGGGGGAGGGTAGAAACTACTTTTTTGTGAGGCTACTTTCAGTTACAGCAGTGTTTTGGAACTGCATGAGACGGGTTTGGATTTCTGTCATTTCCGCTAATTTGCCATCATGAGCCAAAACACGGATTGTTTACTTGAACACGAGCAGTACAAATGTCACTGACAACAGTTAGTGTGACATATCAGACTGGGACTGAAAAGAAAAAGGGATTTATTTTAATTTTATTATATGTTGACCATATTTCTCAATGTCAAACTCTATAGAGTCATGTAATTGTCTTCATAATTGACATAATGCTACATAGATATTGACATAATGCTATAGATATTGACATAATGCTACATAGATATTGACATAATGCTACATAGATATTGCGTAACAGCAGATTTAGCTTTTGCAAAACCTATCGCAATGCCTACCATAACACAATTTGAAGAAGTTAAATGAAAAAAAGATTTATCTCTGGTTTGGCAGGCCCTGACAGAAGTCTTTAAATCAGAACGCTTACACGACATCAAGCTGAGCGGCCGACACGTGGCCTCCCTGGCCGACATTGCATTGAAGAAGAACCACGAGGTAAGCAATGAATATAAGACATAATGACAAATTTACATATTAGAGAAATTGTATGTTGTAGTGCGTTATATATACATAACACACACACACACACTCACACATACATCCGAACACACAAGCTTGCACACACTTACAAGCATTTTTGTCTTCCTGGGTGAAGACTTCTGAGAACAAGAATGTGTCATTTCGGGACGTTTAACGAAATAATCACTTGTGAATTGAATTGACCCAAACTTTGAATGATGAGATAAATTTGTTTATTTTAAGTCCATTAAATACACCGAAAGGTAGAATGGGAACTGATCAAGAAGAAAGAAAAGAAATCTCAATAATTTTGTAAAAAAAAATTATCGACCATTATCCAAAGCGGTAACTTTGATAAACAAGTCCTTCAGTCATACAAGACAGATCACAACCAATCACTCTTTTTGGCAAATAAATGGTTATGTTTTAGTGACAGGTCAATGCAAATAAAAAATTTGAATGCAAAACGGGACAGTCATTTCATAAATAATTCTCAACTTATTAGAGTTTTAATTAAGGGAGGGGCAGCACCTGGATTGACGAGTTTAGGAACAAACTGTAGATTTTTTGTTCTTTACATATTCAGGTATTTTTGTTACAAAATATTTTGTAGACGAGGGAAGGTAAAAGTAGAAGGAAAAAATTACTGCAATTATCCTAACGCTGACTGAGGAAATTGCACTGAAAACCCGGGAACGAGGCACTAAATGGTCAAATCTGACAACACTAATTTCACTGGGCTGTCGAGTACACACTCCCGATTTAGCCTAGCGCTGAGTGGCGTAAAGGTGAAAGGCAAGCGTTGCCAGTCTGTGTTTTTTTGTGAACAAGCGCACAAGTATAAGAAGCGAGGAATAAAACAAGAAACTGATCACAACGGTGCACATCTTTACCTAGATTTAAAATCCTCTTTACATTAGTAACAATGCCAGAGACTGTCGAAAGAGTAAGGGGGCTGCTACAACAAGGAAACCCGTCTGAAATGTCTTGTTTGTATTATTTTCTTTTCATTTCTTTATTTGCGTTTTTTTCTACATGTATTTTTTTCACTACAAATTTCTATCTCCTCTGTTATTTACCAACCGATTCGTATACAATTTGGCACACAGGTTCCTCCTGTCAATATTTATAGAAAGATATCGGGAGTTTTTATATCTTGTAAACTTTTTAATTAATTTATTTTTGTAAAGAAAATGCCATGTTTGCATAAACAATATGTATTATTTTCAAAAATTGATATGGAAAAAAAAACTATCCAAAATATCTATTAAAAAAACGGTGTCACTCATATGGAATGGAAAAAAACGATCTGCACACATTCTGAGTGATTTTATTCATAACTAAGTGAGGAGATAGATTTTGAAATTGGGTCAAAATCCAAAATGGCAGGCATTTCCAAGGCAACCAAGAACGTTTTTCAATGATATAGGATGACTGTATTTTGGCAGTTTCTCATATTTATACTAAAAGGAAAATTCCAAACTTAAATGCAAAAAATAATAATACCCCCCCCCCCCCGTGATGTTGTTTGGGTGGGGTGTCAGGACTACTGGTTCATGATAGTTCAAGCGACATATTTATGACCATTAATTGATCAGGCATCGTCAGTCCACTGCAGGATGTATCATTCCGAAGATGCCTTCCAACGAGTTCTGTCTCCCACTTACCTTGCAACGTTGCGCCCATCTACTTCCAAATGTCATCATACCATCTTGTTGGTGGTCTCCTTGGTTTCTGTATTCATTTCTTGGCTGCCGTTTGTTCATCTTTTTGTCTGTCTATTGTCTTTAAATCCTGCTTTATGGCCTGTTCATTTTCATTTTTGTCTCAGTGATTGCTTGAGGATATCAGCTATTCCTGTTCTTGTTCTAATCTCAATGAAGGAAATCTTATCTTAGAGCCTAATATGTAACGTTTTCTCTTCATTGCTCTCTGGATGGTTTTCAATTTTCTTGCTTGTTTCTTCAATAGTCACCAGGTCTGACACCTTTGCTAATGGGAAGTATACATTTATTGGGGGACTCGGTAGTCCAGAGGCAAGGTGTCGGCCTCTCAACCAAAAGATAATGAGTTCGAACCCCACCAACGATTGAAAAATGTTCTCCAGTTTTTTTTAGCAAAAACCCCCTGGTCCAGGTAGGTGGATTGACACCTAGTCCTGTCACAGACAGACGATGAGAGGGAGGTCCCTTGTGCAGATCACAACACTGTGTGCACGTTGAAGATCCCTTGGCTGTTTACAGGGCAGTTTGGGCAAAATTTAAAAAACTTACCAAAAATCCTGAGACCACCTTAGCTGTGGATGTGGGTAAATCAAATCAAATATTTTTTAAAAGTGTGCATTGATTGAATACTCTTTTTTTTCAATGATAATGGGATATATTTGTCTTCAACAAATTCCTTATTTTGTCCCAAAGTGTACCACTTTCATATTTTTGTTTTCCTTTCTTCTTCAGTTTATTACGACATGGTTTTTTTTAAAGACGGAATTTTTTTCCTTTCTTCCGTACAAAATGTTAATATCTTCACTATCTTGTGGCTGATTGCCATACAATTGTAACACAATCAACTTCAGTCTTATACATTTTGACCAATGTAAGTTTTGTTTGATGTCATTCCCGAAACAATGAAAGTCACGCAATTAGTAAAAAGAAGTATGTTTTTCAATTTTTACTAATTGCGTGACTTTTCATTGTCCTGTTTGAACACATCTTCTTCTAGGCTTGTTGTAACAAGCTTTTGAAATATAATATCTCATTGTCTATCCCACTTCTGATTTTGAAGTTTTCTGACACATGGTTGTCTCACGTGTATTTTGGCTGATGCCTTTTGGTGCATGTTTTCTTACTTGTAGATATGTTCACAGTACGCTGTTACTCTTTTGCAATGCCTGAAAAATTGACAAGTGCTGTACTGAATCAAACGTTTCTCATAGTCGGTCAATCCTAGTCACAAGAGTTGATGTTATTCATTTGATTTTAAATTTTCTGACTGCAAGTTAATTTGAGATATCAACTGTTCATTCAATGCAAATCAGTCAAGTTCTTGTTAGGCTGCAGATTTCACATGCTAGCAACTTCTAAATCCAGATTAGTTTTTTTTACACAACATCAAAAAACTGATAAATCTAGGATTGATAAAGTTGAAGAAAAAATCATTAATTACAGAGAAATTGACCGAGTAATAAGAAAAGTCAAAGAAACCAATAAAGTCATGAACGCGATTGTTGAAGACAGTAATAAGAAATGAGAGAAGAAATAAATAAACGAAACAGTCATGAAAGCGATTGTTGAAGACAGTAATAAGAAATGAGAGAAGAAATAAATAAAAGAAACAGTCATGAAAGCGATTGTTGAAGACAGTAATAAGAAATGAGAGAAGAAATAAATAAAAGAAACAGTCATGAAAGCGATTACAGTAATAAGAAAAGAGAGAAGAAATAAATAAAGAAAACAGTCATATTATTGAAGACAGTAATAAAAAATGAGAGAAGAAATAAACTAAAGAAACCAATAAAGTCATGAAAGCGATTGTTAAGGACAGTAATAAGAAATGAGAGAAGAAATAAATAAAGAAACCAATAGAGTCATGAAAGCGATTGTTGAAGACAGTAATAAGAAATGAGAGAAGAAATAAATAAAAGAAACCAATAAAGTCATGAAAGCGATTGTTGAAGACAGTAATAAGAAAAGAGAGAAGAAATAAATAAAAGAAACCAATAAAGTCATGAAAGCGATTGTTGAAGACAGTAATAAGAAAAGAGAGAAGAAATGAATAAAAGAAACCAATAGAGTCATGAAAGCGATTGTTGAAGACAGTAATAAGAAAAGAGAGAAGAAATAAAAATAAAAGAAACCAATAGAGTCATGAAAGCGATTGTTGAAGACAGTAATAAGAAAAGAGAGAAGAAATAAATAAAAGAAACCAATAAAGTCATGAAAGCGATTGTTGAAGACAGTAATAAGAAAAGAGAGAAGAAATAAACTAAAGAAACCAATAAAGTCATAAAAGCGATTGTTAATGACAGTAATAAAAAATGAGAGAAGAAATAAACTAAGAAACCAATAAAGTCATGAAAGCGATTGTTGAAGACGGTAATAAGAAATGAGAGAAGAAATAAATTTAAAAAATAGCTTCACCAAGAAACTTGAACTTTAAATCTTCCTTGTCAATAGAGTAATGTTTTACAGATCGTATCATTATCAATTCCTCCAGCTGGCTCCAATATTTTATATCGTTTTTGGAAGGGAAGGATGGAACACTCATTTTATACCATAATAGGCTTTATAAGACAGAGTGACACAGCCAGAGAAAGTGTCTAGTGTATGCTTTGAAAATAGAAAGAAAATGAATGGATGGAACCAGTTTTAACCTTCATTAAACGACAAAAATCCAATATGGGAAAAATTATCCATGAAACGAACTTGAAATAAATCACTTTTAAAACTATCTTGTTCTTTGAAAGATTTCATTTTCGTCAATATCAGGGTTCCTGACACAGCTGAAGGTCTTGTTGGTTGGTCTGGGCTTGCATGAAGTGTGTGATGGAACACATAAAGCTGGAACATTTGGAAAGACAGATGGTGGGACAGCAGGCCTGGGATATCTCCCTCTCCTCTTACGCACCAAAAAGAGTAATGAACTGGCCAGTCAAGTGCACATATGCCCATGAACTTTGAAATTTTTATGTATTTTCTTTGGCAAGCAAACAATCCACTGCTCACATTCGTCTTCATCATCTCAAAACGCGTATAATTGACACTTTTTCGTTGAATCTTGACTCTCATAGCCAGATGAGCACCCACAGACAGACTATTTCCTTCCCAATTCCATCGTTGATTCAAATTCAAAGGACCCGAGGTTGAAATGGAAAAAAAACCCACATATTATTAAGAAACGAGATATCTTGTAAAATATCATATGCATATAAAGGTGTCCAGTAAAAACTCTCTCACTGTCTATTTCTCTCACTTCCTCCCTTTCTCTAACTCCCTCCAAAATCTCTCTCTCTCCCTCTCTCTCTCTCTCTCTCTCTCTCTCTCTCTCTCTCTCTCTCTCTCTCTCTCTCTCTCTCTCTCTCTCTCTCTCTCTCTCTCTCTCTCTCTCTCTCTCTCTCTCTCTCTCTCTCTCTCTCTCTCTCTCTCTCTCTCTCTCTCACACACACACACACACACACAGAGCTTTATATGTACGGTATAGAGCTAAACTCTGGATTATAATGATCTTAGCCCTGATACTGAGATAGAAATAGATCTAGATCTTTCTACTATTACTATTTAAGCACTAGTAACTAACCAGCTTCTAGCTAGATCTAGCTCTAGACCAACGTCAGAAATCTCAGTGTCTTCCTGTACACATTTATGTTTTTTCATCAATATCACGTTACTACAACATACTCGTTCTAGATATATACAAAGGTATTATGAGTTCAAATACAAAAGAAATAATCTTACCTTTATAGGATATACTTCCGTGGTGGTTTAAAGGATCTCAATCTAGAAACAAAACAATAAAATTGACTTTGCTTTCAAGTTGACTCCTTTACTGCACTACACTGATTGAATGCACTGATAACATTGTGTTAGCTTAGTGTTAGCATAAGAAGCATAGGCTTAGCCTTAGTAGGGAGGCTTAGGCAAAGGGCCATGCTCCAAACCAGCCTCCAATTAAAATACGCATGTTCGGGAATATGGCTCGTCCTTATGAACCCTCAGGTTCTAGCCCATCATCTGAAATGTTGTCATTATTTGACTTGCACCCACCTCTCTCCCTCCCTCCCTCCCTCCCTCTTAAAAAGACTGAAATTAATTGAAATAATTCTAAATGGTCGTAGTAGTAATCCATTTTTAAAGAACATATTAATGACAAAAATAGGAAACATAGCACATTTAAACCATAACAGATTAAAAGCGTAACACGTTTAACTTTCAAGCATGGTCCAGCATTATCAATCGATTGACTCTCCCTACATATATGTTTGTCATTTGTTCCCACAGGCAAACGTTTGTAGCTACCGTCAGCTAGAAGTGGATGGTAACCCCTGGTCTTGGGCCACAAACGAAAACAACTGGGTAAGGAATGCTACGTCTGGATGGGGTCACATGACAACAACAGTTGATACACACACACACACACACACACACTCTATCTCTGTCAGCCAGGCTCTCTCTGTCTGTCTGTCTCTTTTCTCTCTGTCCGTCTCTTTCTCTCTCTCTGTCTGTCTCTTTTCTCTCTGTCCGTCTCTTTCTCTCTCTCTGTCTGTCTCTTTCTCTCTCTCTGTCTGTCTGTCTGTCTGTCTGTCTGTCTCTCTCTCTCTCTCTCTCTCTCTCTCTCTCTCTCTCTCTCTCTCTCTCTCTCTCTCTCTCTCTCTGTCTCTCTCTCTCTCTCTCTGTCTCTCTCTCTCTCTCTCTCTCTCTCTCTCTCTCTCTCTCTCTCTCTCTCTCTCTCTCTCTCTCTCTCTCTCTCTCTGTGTCTGCTTTCTCTCTCTCTCTCTCTCTCTCTCTCTCTCTGTGTCTCTCTCTCTCTCTCTCTCTCTCTCTCTCTCTCTCTCTCTCTCTCTCTCTCTCTCTCTCTCTCTCTCTCTCTCTCTCTCTCTCTCTCTCTCTCTCTCTCTCTCTCTCGTTCTCTCTTTCTCGCTCTCTCTGCTCTGTCTGTCTGTCTCTCTCTCTCTCTCTCTCTCTCTCTCTCTCTCTCTCTCTCTCTCTCTCTCTCTCTCTCTTCTCTCTCTCTCTCTCTCTATTCTCTTTCTCGCTCTCTTTCTGTCTGTCTGTCTGTCTCTCTCTCTCTCTCTCTCTCTCTCTCTCTCTCTCTCTCTCTTCTCTCTCTGAGTCTGAATCTCTCACTCTCCTCTCTCTCTCTCTCTCTCCTCATGATCTCTCTCTCTCCTCTCTCTCTCTCTCTCTCTCTCTCTCTCTCTCTCTCTCTCTCTCTCTCTCTCTCTCTCTCTCTCTCTCTCCCTCTCTCTCTCTCTCTTCTCTCTCTCTCTCTCTCTCTCTCTCTCTCTCTCCTCTCTCTTTCTCGCCTCTTTCTGTCTGTCTCTCTGTCTGTCTCTCTCTCTCTCTCTCTCTCTCTCTCTCTCTCTCTCTCTCTCTCTCTCTCTCTCTCTCTCTCTCTCTCTCTCTCTCTCTCTCTCTTTCTCCCTCTCTCTCTCTCTCTCTCTCTCTCTCTCTCTCTCAATGACTCTCTCTCTCTGTCTGGGAAATGGTATTCTCTCTCAATCTTTCTCTCTGCCTCTCTCTCTCTCTCTCTTCTCTCTCTCTCTGTTATTCTCTCTCTCTCTCTCTCTCTCTCTCTCTCCTTGCCACTGATATTATTTGTTATTTCTAGACATGGAAACTTTCATTCATACCTTGATATCACATCAGACACTGATGTATTTTAATTTTTGCTATGGTGGAATAGTTACCTGCTTTCATGTTTAAAATAATAACGCTAGTTTTTATATAAGTAACTTTGTGTGACATTAGATGGTAATAATCTTACAGGAACATTTCTTTTCTTGTGTTTCAGATGAAGAGTTTGAAGATAGAGATGATATGACGGATGAAAACAGGAAAGAAAAACGAATGCGAAATCTGGACATGGTCAAGAAGTTTGGATCTGACCCTCAGCCCGTCTTGGAGACACTTGAGTACAATGTGAGTGCCATGAATGACCCTCTCACTTTTTAGTACATTAATATAATCATTGTAACAGCTTCATTCCATGAGTGATGTCGGAGACATGATCTCCGCAGGGCAAGGATTGAAGCATGCAAAATTCCTCAAACCCTGTCAGATGCATGAATATTGAAAGGCCACATGGACCAATGGTGTACGCTGGCTTACCTCAGCCCTCACATGTTTCACTGGGCTTCACTGGAGTCAACATGTTTTTAAGGAAAAGTTATTTTCACCACCTTACTGCCCATTCGGTTACCACGCGTCCCGCCAAATGTGCAACTTTACCGTTGCCTGTCCCGTAAATCAGACTTCCTCAACTGCTATTAAACTTTTAGCGAAGACCCCAACTTGACAAGTGACATTGCCAAAATATAACTAACATATTATTTATTATTATGACAACACATTGTACACTGTAGTACATGTACATCACTACAATGACAATTTATACCTGTTGTACTGGGGAAATGGTATTACTAAACTACAATGACAATTTATACCTGTTGTACTGGGGAAATGGCATTACTAAACTACAATGACAATTTATACCTGTTGTACTGGGAAATGGTATTACTAAACTACAATGACAATTTATACCTGTTGTACTGTTGTACTGGGGAAATGTTATTACTAAACTACAATGACAATTTATACCTGTTGTACTGGGGAAATGGCATTACTAAACTACAATGACAATTTATACCTGTTGTACTGTCTGGGAAATGGTATTACTAAACTACAATGACAATTTATACCTGTTGTACTGGGGAAATGGTATTACTAAACTACAATGACAATTTATACCTGTTGTACTGTTGTACTGGGAAATGTTATTACTAAACTACAATGACAATTTATACCTGTTGTACTGGGGAAATGTTATTACTAAACTACAATGACAATTTATACCTGTTGTACTGGGGAAATGTTATTACTAAACTACAATGACAATTTATACCCTGGGGAAATGTTATTACTAAACTACAATGTACTGTCTGTACAGGGAAATGGTATTTGTACAATGACAATTTATACCTGGGGAAATGGTATTACTAAACTACAATGACAATTTATACCTGTTGTATTGGGGAAATGTTATTACTAAACTACAATGACAATTTATACCTGTTGTACTGTCTGGGGAAATGGTATTACTAAACTACAATGACAATTTATACCTGTTGTACTGGGAAAAATACAATGACAATTTATATTACTAAACTACAATGACAATTTATGGTATTACTAAACTACAATGACAATTTATAACTGTTGTACTGGGGAAATGGTATTACTAAACTACAATGACAATTTATACCTGTTGTACTGTCTGGGGAAATGGTATTACTAAACTACAATGACAATTTATACCTGTTGTACTGGGGAAATGTTATTACTAAACTACAATGACAATTTATACCTGTTGTACTGGGGAAATGGTATTACTAAACTACAATGACAATTTATACCTGTTGTACTGTAATGGGAAATGTTATTACTAAACTACAATGACAATTTATACCTGTTGTACTGGGGAAATGGTATTACTAAACTACAATGACAATTTATACCTGTTGTACTGGGGAAATGTTATTACTAAACTACAATGACAATTTATACCTGTTGTACTGTCTGGGGAAATGTTATTACTAAACTACAATGACAATTTATACCTGTTGTACTGGGAAATGTTATTACTAAACTACAATGACAATTTACTACAATGACAATTTATACTACCTGGGGGAAATGTTATTACTAAACTACAATACTGTTGGGGAAATGGTATTACTAAACTACAATGACAATTTATACCTGTTGTACTGGGGAAATGTTATTACTAAACTACAATGACAATTTATACCTGTTGTACTGGGGAAATGGTATTACTACTAAACTACAATGACAATTTATACCCTGGGGAAATGTTATTACTAAACTACAATGACAATTTATACCTGTTTTACTGGGGAAATGTTATTACTAAACTACAATGACAATTTATACCTGTTGTACTGTACTGGGGAAATGGTATTACTAAACTACAATGACAATTTATACCTGTTACAATGACAATTTATACCTGTTGTACTGGGGAAATGTTATTACTAAACTACAATGACAATTTATACCTGTTGTACTGGGGAAATGTTATTACTAAACTACAATGACAATTTATACCTGTTGTACTGGGGAAATATGTATTACTAAACTACAATGACAATTTATACCTGTTGTACTGGGGAAATGTTATTACTAAACTACAATGACAATTTATACCTGTTGTACTGGGGAAATGTTATTACTAAACTACAATGACAATTTATACCTGTTGTACTGGGGAAATGTTATTACTAAACTACAATGACAATTTATACCTGTTGTACTGTACTGGGGAAATGTTATTACTAAACTACAATGACAATTTATACCTGTTGTTGTACTGGGGAAATGGACAAAACTACAATGACAATTTATACCTGTTGTACTGTCTGGGAAATGTTATTACTAAACTACAATGACAATTTATACCTGTTGTACTGGGGAAATGTTATTACTAAACTACAATGACAATTTATACCTGTTGTACTGGGGAAATGTTATTACTAAACTACAATGACAATTTATACCTGTTGTTTACTGGGGAAATGTTATTACTAAACTACAATGACAATTTATACCTGTTGTACTGGGAAAATGTTATTACTAAACTACAATGACAATTTATACCTGTTGTACTGTCTGGGGGAAATGTTATTACTAAACTACAATGACAATTTATACCTGTTGTACTGGGGAAATGTTATTACTAAACTACAATGACAATTTATACCTGTTGTACTGTCTGGGGAAATGTTATTACTAAACTACAATGACAATTTATACCTGTTGTACTGGGGAAATGTTATTACTAAACTACAATGACAATTTATACCTGTTGTACTGTCTGGGGAAATGTTATTACTAAACTACAATGACAATTTATACCTGTTGTACTGTCTGGGAAATGTTATTACTAAACTACAATGACAATTTATACCTGTTGTACTGGGGAAATGTTATTACTAAACTACAATGACAATTTATACCTGTTGTACTGGGGAAATGTTATTACTAAACTACAATGACAATTTATACCTGTTGTACTGTTGGGAAATGTTATTACTAAACTACAATGACAATTTATACCTGTTGTACTGGGGAAATGTTATTACTAAACTACAATGACAATTTATACCTGTTGTACTGGGGAAATGTTATTACTAAACTACAATGACAATTTATACCTGTTGTACTGGGGAAATGTTATTACTAAACTACAATGACAATTTATACCTGTTGTACTGGGGAAATGTTATTACTAAACTACAATTACAAAACTACTGGGGAAATGACAATTTATACCTGTTGTACTGGGGAAATGTTATTACTAAACTACAATGACAATTTATACCTGTTGTACTGGGGAAATGTTATTACTAAAACTACAATGACAATTTATACCTGTTGTACTGGGGAAATGTTATTACTAAACTACAATGACAATTTATACCTGTTGTATTGGGGAAATGTTATTACTAAACTACAATGACAATTTATACCTGTTGTACTGGGGAAATGTTATTACTAAACTACAATGACAATTTATACCTGTTGTACTGGGGAAATGTTATTACTAAACTACAATGACAATTTATACCTGTTGTACTGGGAAATGTTATTACTAAACTACAATGACAATTTATACCTGGGAAATGGTATTACTAAACTACAATGACAATTTATACCTGTTGTACTGGGGAAATGTTATTACTAAACTACAATGACAATTTATACCTGTTGTACTGTCTGGGAAATGGTATTACTAAACTACAATGACAATTTATACCTGTTGTACTGGGGAAATGTTATTACTAAACTACAATGACAATTTATACCTGTTGTACTGTACTGTGGAAATGTTATTACTAAACTACAATGACAATTTATACCTGTTGTACTGGGGAAATGTTATTACTAAACTACAATGACAATTTATACCTGTTGTACTGGGGAAATGTTATTACTAAACTACAATGACAATTTATACCTGTTGTACTGTCTGGGGAAATGTTATTACTAAACTACAATGACAATTTATACCTGTTGTACTGGGAAATGTTATTACTAAACTACAATGACAATTTATACCTGTTGTACTGTTGTACTGGGGAAATGGTATGACTAAACTACAATGACAATTTATACCTGTTGTACTGTTGTACTGGGGAAATGGTATGACTAAACTACAATGACAATTTATACCTGTTGTACTGGGAAAATGTTATTACTAAACTACAATGACAATTTATACCTGTTGTACTGGGGAAATGTTATTACTAAACTACAATGACAATTTATACCTGTTGTACTGGGGAAATGTTATTACTAAACTACAATGACAATTTATACCTGTTGTACAATGACAATTTATACCTGTTGTCTGGGGAAATGGTATTACTAAACTACAATGACAATTTATACCTGTTGTACTGGGGGAAATGTTATTACTAAACTACAATGACAATTTATACCTGTTGTACTGTCTGGGGAAATGTTATTACT
>JAXRKP010000714.1:165000-200000 GCA_037039925.1 Doris montereyensis
TGACTACCCTAAATCAGGAGTCTATTTCTGACTACCCTAAGTCAGGAGTTTATTCCTGGCTACCTTAAGTCAGGAGTTTATTCCCGGCTACCCTAATTTAGGAGTTTATTCCCAGCTATCCTAAGTAAGAAGTTTATTCCTGACTACGCTAAGTCAGGAATTTATTTCCGGCTACCTTAAATCAGGAGTCTATATCTGACTATTATAAGTCAGGAATCTATTTCTAACTACCCTAAGTCAGGAATCTATTTCTGACTACCCTAAGTCAGGAATCTATTTCTAACTACCCTAAGTCAGGAGTCTATTTCCGACTACCCGAAGTCAGGAATCTATTTCTGACTACCCTAAGTCAGGAATCTATTTCTAACTACCCTAAGTCAGGAATCTATTTCTGACTACCCGAAGTCAGGAGTTTATTTCCGACTACCCTAACACAGAAGTTTATTTCCGACTGCCCTAAGTCAGGAGTCTATTTCCGACTGCCCTAAGTCAGGAGTCTATTTCCGACTGCCCCAAGTCAGGAGTCTATTTCCGACTGCCCTAAGTCAGAGTCTATTTCCGACTGCCTTAAGTCAGAGTCTATTTCCGACTGCCCTAAGTCAGGAGTCTATTTCCGAATGCCCAAAGTCAGGAGTCTATTTCCAACTGCCCTAAGTCAGAGTCTATTTCCGACTGCCCTAAGTCAGGAGTCTATTTCTGACTACCCTAAGTCAGGAGTCTATTTCTGACTACCTTAAGCTCCACACTGAGTATAGGACTTAACCTAAAGCATTCACACTGAGTATAGGACTTAACCTAAAGTATCCACACTGAGTATAGGACTTAACCCAAAGCATTCACACTGAGTATAGGACTTAACCCAAAGCATTCACACTGAGTATAGGACTTAACCCAAAGCATTCACACTAAGTATAGGACTTAACCCAAAGCATTCACACTGAGTATAGGACTTAACCTGAAAGTATCCACACTGAGTATAGGACTTAACCCAAAGCATTCACACTGAGTATAGGACTTAACCTAAAGTATCCACACTGAGTATAGGACTTAACCCAAAGCATTCACACTGAGTATAGGACTTAACCCAAAGCATTCACACTGAGTATAGGACTTAACCTAAAGCATTCACACTGAGTATAGGACTTAACCTAAAGCATTCACACTGAGTATAGGACTTAACCTAAAGCATTCACACTGAGTATAGGACTTAACCCAAAGCATTCACACTGAGTATAGGACTTAACCCAAAGCATTCACACTGAGTATAGGACTTAACCCAAAGTATTCACACTGAGTATAGGACTTAACCCAAAGCATTCACACTGAGTATAGGACTTAACCCAAAGCATTCACACTGAGTATAGGACTTAACCCAAAGCATTCACACTGAGTATAGGACTTAACCCAAAGCATTTAAGGCTCACTAGCCTCTACCTGTACATCCCAGGAAGGGGAATAATACGAAGGAGCCACAGTGGAGTGAAGTCAAAGGCGAAATATGACAGTTAGTGACAACTCCACTAATAAAGACAGAACAAACACGTGACGTTCGGGTATAACCCTTCGTCAGACAACAAACGAGAAATATCGCAGAGATATCGAATACTGCGAAAGCAAGCCGGTGCCTTTACATTTTAATGGACCAGGACATCGAGGAACCCATGACCTGAAAGTATGCATTCTCAGGTCATGTACCGGCGGTGCTGAGTCTGGGAAATCTTTAGAGAACCGGCTTATAGTAAAATTAGCACAATCAACCTTGATGGTATGAACTACTTACGCCAATTTGTATAATTTTCTCTGAGTAACTCCCATAGTCGGGCACACGCTATTACTATCCCTGACCCTTCACCATCCTCTACCCTACCCCATCCGCCACCACCCCCCCCCCACACACCCCCATGAAACTATCCCACCCCAACCCTGCCCCCCCCCCCCCCCCCCCCCCCCCCTCCTCCACCCTTTCCTATCCCGGGCAAAGTTGGGTCCCTCTGGCAGTTCACAACCCGTGTGCCCATCTATGTTTGCGTCATCAGTCTGGGTCTTCTCTCAAAAGCCTGTCACTGTCATTTCATAGTCAATGTCACTATTCTGGGTCTTCTCTCAAAAGCCTGTCATTTCATAGTCAATGTCACTATTCTGGGTCTTCTCTCAAAAAGCCTGTCATGTCAATGTCATAGTCAATGTCATCAGTCTGGGCCTTCTCAAAAATCCTGTTACTGTCATGTCATAGTCAATGTCATCAGTTTGGGTCTTCTCTCAAAATCCTCTCATGTCATAGTCAATGTCATCAGTCTGGGTTTTCTTCTCAAAAGCCTGTCATTTCATAGTCAATGTCATCAGTTCTGGGTTCTGGGTCTTCTCTCAAAAATCCTGTCATGTCATAGTCAATGTCATCAGTTTGGGTCTTCTCTCAAAAATCCTGTCATTTCATAGTCAATGTCATCAGGCTGGGTCTTCTCTCAAAAATCCTGTCATTTCATAGTCAATGTCATCAGGCTGGGTCTTCTCTCAAAAATATTGTCATTTCATAGTCAATGTCATCAGTTTGGGTCGCCTCTCAAAAATCCTGTCATTTCATAGTCAATGTCATCAGGCTGGGTCTTCTGTCAAAAAGCCTGTCATTTCATAGTCAATGTCATCAGTCTGGGTCTTCTCAAAAAGCCTGTCATGTCATAGTCAATGTCAACAGTCTGGGTCTCCTCTCAAAAATCTTGTCGTTTCATAGTCAATGTCATCAGTTTGGGTCTTCTCTCAAAATCCTGTCATTTCATAGTCAATGTCATCAGTCTGGGTCTTCTCTCAAAAACCTGTCATGTCATAGTCAATGTCATCAGTCTGGGTCTTCTCTCAAAAATCTTGTCATGTCATAGTCAATGTCATCAGTCTGGGTCTTCTCTCAAAAGCTGTCATGTCATAGTCAATGTCATCAATCTGGGTGTTCTCTCAAAATCCTTTCATGTCATAATCAATGTCATCGGTCTGGGCCTTCTCTCAAAATCCTGTCATTTCATCATAGTCAATGTCATCAGTCTGGGTCGTCTATCAAAAAGCTTGTCATTTCATAGTCAATAGTCAATGTCATCAGTCTGGGTCTTCTCTCAAAAAGCTTGTCATGTCATAGTCAGTTTCATCAGTCTGGGCCTTCTCTCAAAAAGCTTGTCATGTCATAGTCAGTGTCATCAGTCTGGGCCTTCTCTTCAAAAAGCCTGTCATTTCATCATAGTCAATGTCATCAGTCTGGGTCTTCTCTCAAAATGCTTGTCATTTCATAACCAATATCATCAGTCTGGGTCTTCTCTCAAAAAGCTTGTCATTTCATAGTCAATGTCATCAGTCTGGGTCTTCTTCAAAATCCTGTCATTTCATCATAGTCAATGTCATCAGTCTGGGTCTTCTCTTAAAAAGCTTGTCATTTCATAGTCAATGTCATCAGTCTGGGTCTTCTTCAAAAAAAGCTTGTCATTTCATAGTCAATGTCATCAGTCTGGGTCTTCTCTCAAAAAGCTTGTCATTTCATAGTCAATGTCATCAGTCTGGGTCTTCTCTCAAAAGCTTGTCATGTCATAGTCAGTGTCATCAGTCTGGGCCTTCTCTCAAAAAGCCTGTCAATTCATCATAGTCAATGTCATCAGTCTGGGTCTTTCTCAAAATGCTTGTCATTTCATAACCAATGTCATCAGTCTGGGTCTTCTCTCAAAAAAGCTTGTCATTTCATAGCCAATGTCATCAGTCTGGGTCTTCTCTCAAAAAGCTTGTCATTTCATAGTCAATGTCATCAGTCTGGGTTTGATAATGATAGCGCTTGCGGTCACATCCGGTTGACGGGCTGAACATATAATTATGAGGTGATAATAATAAAGAACATTTTTATAGTGCATCTACCCATCGTGGCAATGAAATAAGCTCTATGAGTGAGGTATTGTGGCAATTTTTCCACCCAGTTTTTTTCTCTCGTGAGATTTCTGTCATGATTGTGGAGAGTGAGAAATGATCATTGTTTCTTGTTATCTGTGTGAAGGGGGCATTGGGCAACAGTAACACTGCAGTTTACTGAACACGGCTGCCGGCTGTCCTTTTGGCCTTTATAAGGATAGAGGGTGTCAGGTCAGTCAAATATATATATATACATGTATATATATATATACGACTTACGACCCGTGACAGATCAGAGTTTGTTGTTCTTTGTTAGCCATAGCCCGGGTTGCAAGGCCACTAAGAGTAAGAGTAGCCATATTTTTCATTCATTCTAAATCATCCCAAGATCGTTTTCATTGCAGCAATTTTTCTTCCAGGAGTGACGCCTTATTGACAATTTCAGCTTTCCCCGTCATCGAGAATTTTAATTCACCCAAGCCGTCATTGTCAACAGGTTTTATTGTTAAAAAGTTGGAATTGGAACTGTGCCGTTCACTCCTGTCAGCGTAACCTCAGCATTGAATACGAACTCTATCTAATATTACTAATAATTGTACTTGATTTAACATGCTTGTGTTTAGTATAATGTATACTTCTGAGTTGTCATTCTCTTTGTGCGTCAAATGCTCTGTTGCGAAGCCACTAAGAAACCATATTTTGCATGTAGGATCTAAACTAAATGATCACAAGGTTGTTTTGATTTGAAGAATTTTTCTACCAGAAGAAACGTTTAATTAAGGAAAATTTCCTTCTTTACGTCTTTTGAGTAGAACTTTCAATCACCTAAGCCACCATTTTAAACAGGGTTTATAATGAAAAAGTTTAAATAGTCAGAAAGTACTGTTCACGTCTACTCCTCCGTAACCTCAGTATTGAGTAGTGACTCAACTTAATAATCATTCTTGATATCACCGGAGGAAGCCTACAACGGTAACAGATGATGACATGCTTGTCTAGCTGTAGTTCAAATGAATTGTGAACACACTCACTGGCAAGCCCAGGCTGGTCAATTCACAGCTACACAGTTACAGTCACAGACAAGCCCAGGCTGGTCAATTCACAGCTACACAGTTACAGTCACAGACAAGCCCAGGCTGGTCAATTCACAGCTACACAGACACAAGCAAGCCCACATACACAGACAAGCCCAGGCTGGTCAATTCACAGCTACACAGTCACAGACAAGCCCAGGCTGGTCAATTCACAGCTACACAGTCACAGACAAGCCCAGGCTGGTCAATTCACAGCTACACAGACACAAGCAAGCCCACATACACAGACAAGCCCAGGCTGGTCAATTCACAGCTACAGTCAAAGACAAGTCAATAGCTGGTCAATTCAGACACAGACAAGCCCAGGCTGGTCAATTCACAGCTACACAGACACAGACAAGCCCAGGCTGGTCAATTCACAGCTACATAGTTACACAGACAGACATGCCAATGGCTGGTCAATTCACTGCTACTGCTACACAGACACAGACAAGCCCAGGCTGGTCAAGTCACAGTCACAGGAAAGTCCAGGCTGGTCAATTCACAGTGTCACAGTCACAGGCAAGTCCAGGCTGGTCAATTCACAGTGTCACAGTCACAGGCAAGTCCAGGCTGGTCAATTCACAGTGTCACAGTCACAGGAAAGTCCAGGCTGGTCAATTCACAGTGTCACAGTCACAGGAAAGTCCAGGCTGGTCAATTCACAGTGTCACAGTCACGGGCAAGTCCAGGCTGGTCAATTCACAGTGTCACAGTCACAGGAAAGTCCAGGCTGGTCAATTCACAGCTACATAGTCACACACACAGACAATCCTAGGCTGGTCAACTCACAGCTACATAGTCACACACACAGACAACCCCAGGCTGGTCAATTCACAGCTACATAGTCACACACACAGACAATCTCAGGCTGGTCAATTCACAGCTACATAGTCACACACACAGACAATCCCAGGCTGGTCAATTCACAGCTACATAGTCACACACACAGACAATCTCAGGCTGGTCAATTCACAGCTACATAGTCACACACACACAGACAATCCCAGGCTGGTCAATTCACAGCTACATAGTCACAGACACAGACAATCTCAGGCTGGTCATTCACAGCTACATAGTCACACACACAGACAATCCCAGACTGGTCAATTCACAGCTAAATAGTCACACACACAGACAATCCCAGGCTGGTCAATTCACAGCTAAATAGTCACACACACAGACAATCCCAGGCTGGTCAATTCACAGCTACATAGTCACACACACACACAGACAATCCCAGGCTGGTCAATTCACAGCTAAATAGTCACACACACACAGACAATCCCAGGCTGGTCAATTCACAGCTAAAAAGTCACACACACAGACAATCCCAGGCTGGTCAATTCACAGCTAAATAGTAACACACACAGACAATCCCAGGCTGGTCAATTCACAGCTACATAGTCACAGATTCAGACAATCTCAGGCTGGTCAATTCACAGCTACATAGTCACAGATTCAGACAATCCCAGGCTGGTCAACTCACAGCTACATAGTCACACACACAGACAATCCCAGGCTGGTCAATTCACTGCTACATAGTCAAAGACAATCCCAGGCTCTTCAATTCACAGCTACATAGTCACAGATTCAGACAATCCCAGGCTGGTCAATTCACAGCTACATAGTCACAGATTCAGACAATCCCCACAGCTACATAGTCACAGACACAGACAATCCCAGGCTGGTTAATTCACAGCTACATAGTCACAGATTCAGACAATCCCAGGCTGGTCAACTCACAGCTACATAGTCACACACACAGACAATCCCAGGCTGGTCAATTCACAGCTATATAGTCGAAGACAATCCCAGGCTGGTCAATTCACAGCTACATAGTCACACACACAGACAATCCCAGGCTGGTCAATTCACAGCTACATAGTCACACACACACAGACAATCCCAGGCTGGTCAATTCACAGCTACATAGTCACAGACACAGACAATCCCAGGCTGGTCAATTCACAGCGACAGAGTCACACACACAGACAATCCCAGGCTGGTCAATTCACAACTACATAGTCACAGACACAGACAATCCCAGGCTGGTGAATTCACAGCTAAATAGTCACACACAGACAATCCCAGGCTGGTCAATTCACAGCTACTTAGTCACACACACAGACAATCCCAGGCTGGTCAATTCACAGCTACATAGTCACACACACAGACAATCCCAGGCTGGTCAATTGACAGCTACATAGTCACACACACAGACAATCTCAGGCTGGTCAATTCACAGCTACATAGTCACACACACAGACAATCCCAGGCTGGTCAATTCACAGCTACATAGTCACAGATTCAGACAATCCCAGGCTGGTTAATTCACAGCTACATAGTCACACACACAGACAATCTCAGGCTGGTCAATTCACAGCTGCATAGTCACACACACAGACAATCCCAGGCTGGTCAATTCACAGCTACATAGTCACAGACACAGACAATCCCAGGCTGGTCAATTCACAGCTACATAGTCACACACACAGACAATCTCAGGCTGGTCAATTCACAGCTGCACAGTCACAGACAGAAGGTAGCAGTAGCAGTTTGTTTGTCATTTGCATGATCATGAGAAACAAGGAATGTTTGTGCAGCGAGAAATGAGGAAAACAATCTAGACTCTGTCCATGCAGACTGGAGCTTTGGACATTTAACTGATTCTGTTACGTTCTTTATCATACTTTATGTTAGGCATAATAGTATTAATAGTAATAATTCCATGCTTGATTTCTTGGTATATTTCTAAGGAGAGTCTTGAATTGTGGAATGCGTTCTGATTTTGAGTCTAAATCCTGAGTAAAGCCATGAGAAATACCTGAGAATAAATCACAAAAATGATAAAACCAATAATTAGTAGTAATTGTAGCCCATTCTCATGCAAAGAAAGTACGATAATGATAGTGATAATACAATATAAAAATAATTGGAAAAAAAGAAGGAAATAGCCTACTACACTACAATACAAAGCCTTTTTTTTTTAAGTCGCATGAAATGAAATGAAAGAAGGAAGGCATGAATCACTAATAGAAAATGCACAAAGATAGTTTAATGAAAATTATTGATGTCTGAATGCTCAGGATATGATAATACAAGTAATAATAATAATAAGTAGGCCTAATGATAATAATTATAATGATAATAATAATGTAGGTTGTATAGAACAGAATAAGGGTGCAAGTTGTGAAGAAAACACCCAAGAAGAAACCAATTGAAGTTCAATACATCGACATTTCTACAAGTGTGATGTAGTTGTATCTAAATGCAAGTGCTAAAAATCAAGAGTCAAAAGGAGTAGAAATGAAGATATCAAGATGCTTCCATCAAAAGTCAAATGTTGTATTCATGAAGTGCCTTACTTACAAGTTACAAACTATAAACTATAATGGCTGAGTGAGTTGCGGTAGTAGACTTCTGTTCACTGTTGTTAGTGTTACTAATAAGAAGATACGGCTACACCAGACAATGCAAACCAAATGGCGTTTCTGACACTGATAATGCATTGGATGAACATCATCATGTGGGACTATCTAATCTAAAACAGTTGATGTTGTTTGGATGTGAAATTGACATTACGTGTTATGTTCCCATGTAAAATGGACATCTCAACTGTTCAAGCTTTCATTTCAACATTTAAAACTAGGTCAACTGTTCAAGCTTTCATTTCAACATTTAAAACTAGGTCAAAGGACATATGATGAAATTTTTTTTTTTAAAAGGCAATTTTTAAAAAAAAGGCAGGAAGACCATTATGAAAACTGACGAAACAAATATTGCACATTGTTTATATCTTTCTAAATCCATGCAAAAGTAAAAACACAAAAATGGCATCTTGTTATTATCATGATGATTATTGGCCTAGGATTATAAAATGTTTTAGAGTAATAATATTAATGACCATGTAAACCTGATGAAACTGAAAATTAAAAAGTCTGAATTCAATATACCGTTAAACTTAAGTTAAAGCCAATGATAGTATTATTATGATTATTATTAGTAGTAATAATAGGCTATAGAAAAGAGTGGAAGTGGAAGTAAACAAAGAGGCAAAAAAAAAGTGATACCAAAAGTCCAAATCAAAAGACAAAAATAAGGCGCCAATCTTGTGTGTGTGACTGTGTGTGTGAGTACTGAGTGTGACCAGTGACACCACCATGTAGTAAACAGAATCTAAATCTACACAAAAGTTTTAACAACTTGAAAACAGTGTGTGCTTACCTCACCGACTATTGCACATTCATGGTACATGAGTACATTATCCTATTGCACATTCATGGTACATGAGTACATTATCATTCATATTATGAAATATTTTCTCTTCTTCATTTCCTTGCAATGACAACAGCCAGTAACAAATCTCTGAAAATGATGCCAATAACTCATATTTTCCATCTATTTTTATATTTTTCAAGTCACTATGCCTTGGCCATTGTGTTTCAACTTTCAGTAGTGCAAATTCCTTGAATCGCTGTGCCGTTGGTTCTTTTTTTTTTTTTCTTCCACTTTTTACTTTTTTTTTCTTATATAATGTATTATATAAGTATGTGTGTGTGTGTATATTCATATATATACACACAATTGTATAGTAATAGTATATGAACGTTGAATGTGTGTTTGGTAAATAAATACAAATAAGTCGGAACTGCCTTCAGATGTTTGTTTCTTTGTATGTGTGTGTGTGCGTGTAATGACATTGCATTGCCGACTAATTTACTGACAACATCACTCAGCATGAGGATGCGGCTCTCACTTGAGGACAAACTTTTAAAAAGGCATGTAAAAATGTAACTCTTTAGATAATGATAACATTAGCTCATACAACGATAATATATAACATTGATAACTCCAACGTTTGCTGTCAGTGTCAATGGACAACAAAGTAATGACAGTGACAGTCGGTGTATACAGGCTACTGGTACTTGTTCACTTTAACTTTAATGACGTCTGCTGTAGTTCAGAGCAAGCAAGTTGCTCACAAATCAATTGATGTGATATAAAAATATGCAACACTTATTTTAAAGGTACCGGTATAGACGATATGAAGACCACGACCAAATAAGGTATTACATCAGAAATCAGCTTTTGTGGAGTCAAACATACCTTTGAATATTTTCAAGAGTCGACGGAAGAAAGGTGTTAAGGATGGAAGAAAACATGGTAAGAAAATCTGTACAAATTTTTTTTTAAATGTCAAGATAAATGACTTCAAAAGAAAAGTTTGAAAGGAAGGGAGAAAACTGTTTTTCTCAACTGGAAGCCCGAAACTTATTGGCTGGTGAAAAAAGCTTGAAAAACCCATCGGATATAAATTTTAATACAGGATTATCTCGTCACAAACACCTCATGGTAATCATCTTGCCAGCAGATTATTTAGCAAGTCTGTATTAAAAGTCTTACAATTTTCAGACTAGTTTTTTTAATTGAGCATGACCTTTTTGAACTGGAAAGACATCCAAAAGCCGAGACAAAGGACAGCAAACGTCAATCACGACTTCCTTCAGTGTTTGATTCATTACATGACTACCAAAGCCGCCACTTTCTATTCTTGTCTGGTGGAGAGGACAATGGTTGTGGAGATGTGGAGTTTCAAGGTCGTCCAAAATGAAAGATTATTGTTACAGTTACACTCATGTCATATTGTATGTGTGTGTATGCGATACACTCATGTCATATTGTATGTGTGTGTATGCGATACACTCATGTCATATTGTATGTGTGTATGCGATACACTCATGTCATATTGTATGTGTGTATGCGATACACTCATGTCATATTGTATGTGTGTATGCGTATACACTCATGTCATATTGTATGTGTGTGTGTATGCGATTGTGGATGTGTTCTTGCATAACTACAAATATTCATTCACCACACAACCTTGCTACATACTCTTATTAATTATTATACATGATCCTATTCATGTGTAGATCTAGAGTACAACTTAGTACAACGTGAAATGCTAGACTGTATTTTACTGTATGGTGCAAATACATGTAGATCTAGAGTACAAGGTGAAATGTTAGACTATTTTACTGTATGGTGCAAATACATGTAGATGTTTGATTTGATTTAACTTTTACCCATATCCATAACTAAGGTGATCTCGGAGGTTTTGGTAGGATTTCAATTTAACCCGGACTGCCCTGTAATCTGCCAAGGGATCTTTAACGTGCACAGAGTGTGGTGATCTGACAAGGAACCTCCTTTATCGTCCGTCTCCGATGGGACTAGGTATCGATCCACCTACTTGGACCACGGGGCAGATTTACTTGAAAAGCTCTATGAAAATTGTTCAACCACCAGAAAGGTTTGAATTCCTATCCTTTTGGTTGAGAGACTGACACCTTGCCTCTGGACTACTGAGAGTGCCTCCTCGCTTGCTTTGACAGCTTGACCACATGTGTCCTCACACTCAGACATGGGTGTCCTCACAGGTCACTGATCATCTTAATCCTAATTGATCCATGTACCTACTAAACCTACTCATACTCATATTGTAGTTGAAGGCCTCCTTACTCTGTCATTGGTCTAAATTTTGTTTTCTTGTGTTTGTTTTCATGACTTTTTGCTTTGAGGTGTCTTTGAGTGGGGGATATTGTTTCATATACACAAGGGGGGTTTTTCCTTCCTTTTTCGTTTTGTTTTGTTGGTTTTTTTTAGTTTTGATTTATTTTCTTTATTTATGAGAATTGTATTGAAACGTCGACAAGCAAAAGAGTGTAACTAGTGTAACTGTAATAAAGAGAAAAATATCAAGCAGCATGAGAAAAGGGCTGGTCAAAGTGGACAGAAATTGACACAATAAAATAAAAACCAAGTTACAATACACATGCAGGCAAGAAGGATTTTACTGGTAAATGACTACAATGATGACGACGACTTTGTTCACTCTTGTGCAATGACCGACAACAATGAATACTGCTTTTGCATACAATGGTCTGTGAATTTGGGGTTAGATTATGGTATTTGCACAAGTTTAAAAACCTCACAAAAAAAAAATAACAACAAAAGAAAAGCACAATTAATTTACAGTTCTCTCATTCCGTTAATGAAATCATCAAACCTCTCTAAGCAGATCAATAATTTAAGAAAGAGAGGAGAGGGAGAGAAGAAAATTTCAAACAGACACGCAAAGACAAAGAACATGGGAAGAAAGGAAGGAGGGAAACCATTACATATGAATAATATGATTAAATCACTTGCATTCTTTGCACTCTCTATCTCTCTCTCTCTCTTTTCTCTCTTTTCTCTCTCTCTCTCTCTCTCTCTCCCTCTCTCCCTCTCTCTCTCTCTCTCCCCTCTCTCTCTCTCTCTTCTCTCTCTCTCTCTCTCTCTCTCTCTCTCTCTCTCTCTCTCTCTCTCTCTCTCTCTCTCTCTCTCTCTCTCCCTCTCTCTCTCTCCCTCCCTCCCTCCTCTCTCTCTCTCCCTCTCTCCCTCTCTCTCTCTCTCTCCTCTCTCTCCCCCCTCTCTCTCTCTCCTCTCTCTCTCTCTCCTCTCTCTCTCTCTCTCTCTCTCTCTCTCTCTCTCTCTCTCTCTCTCTCTCTCTCTCTCTCTCTCTCTCTCTCTCTCTCTCTCTCTCTCTCTCTCTCTCTCTCTCTCTCTCTCTCTCTCTCTCTCTCTCTCTCTCTCCCTCTCTCTCCCTCCCTCCCTCCCTCCCTCCCTCCCTCCCTCCCTCCCTCCCTCCCTCCCTCCCTCCCTCCCTCCCTCCCTCCCTCCCTCCCTCCCTCCCTCCCTCCTCCCTCCCTCCCTCCCTCCCTCCCTCCCTCCCTCCCTCCCTCCCTCTCTCTCTCTCTCTCTCTCTCTCTCTCTCTCTCTCTCTCTCTCTCTCTCTCTCTCTCTCCTCTTTCCCTGTGCATCACATTGACATAGAATCAATACTATCATAATCATAGTATAAGTTATAAGGTTTAAAATTTCATTCTTAAAAAGTCACACACTGTGTGGCGTGGCATAAGCTGGGGACAATATTAAAGACCATAGCAATGCGTATGTACATATTTTAATTTTAAGCACGACGGATCAGGTACACATCATAATCATAATGTAATGGAGTCACCACGTAGCTCACTTCAGTCAGATCACAGCTTCATTCAATCATTCAGTCATTCATTCATTCATTTATTCATCATTTATTCTATTCCAATAATTAGAAAGCATGTAATCAATATGAATGGATGGGAAAAGAGAGTAGTAGTTTAACCCTTTGGCACGGCATCCGAAGAAGACAAAAATGATAATGATGTTATTATGAATATAATATAACCTAACGGTGAGGTTTTTGTTACAGTTGGCTAGTACACATGTAGTTTTTAAATTGACATAATGTTACAAGGGACCACATACTATTACGAGCTGCAACGGGTGTAAATATATGGCCATCATTTGGAAAGAAAATGTGACTATGAGCATAGCAGGAAGAAAAGAAGAAAGAAGATGACTTAAAAAGAGAACATGTCTTCAGTTGTAGTCAGGCAAGAAAGATTTTGCAAGAGAATTCAGGTAACTGACCGACTGTTTATGTTATGTCTTTTTTGTCCACTGGGGAGTATTCACAAAGTAGGGACTTACACACGATGGATGGAATTTGAATACATTTTTTTAATGACATCAAGTAAGCTGCACCAAGAAAACTAGGAAATGGTTGATGTTTTGTATTTACTCAAGCACTTTGAAGTGATTCAAAATCTGATCTAGTAAACAACAGTTGACTATTGAATCTTCTAGTCTTATCCGTCTTTCACTTTCACATGCTAACTACTAACACTTACTTTAAGGAGCAATTTTCTAGAGTTAAAAAAACCTTACATTCTTTCTTCCTATTATCTTTTTTAAAAACATGTCTTATTTCAGGTGTTACGTATTTTTCTTCTATTTATTGTTATTATTAAAAAGGTCAATCAGACAGAATGACAAATTTCCTTCTTCCCATGCAACAGTTTGCGGCAAAATCTCTGTTCTTGAAAAGTAGGCCCATCACGTGGGACGGCATACATTACAGAAGCACAAAGTTGACAAAGTTCAATGCCAGGCAACATATAACGATAACTGCTGCTATTACTAACTAATGGTATAAAAAAGGGCGTAGTTTTATTGTTTTATTCAAGCGTAGTAATGATAATGATAATGATAATGATACATAGTGGCAGGTTACATGCTGGGTGGTGACTACCCATGGGAGTGCAACACTTGAAAGTTAAAACAACAAATCTTCCTCTTATTTCTTTTCTTTAAAGGAAAAGAAAAAGAAAATTCCTCTCAAACACAAAGTGACAAAGAGTTTGGTCAAACACAAAGTGACAAAGAGTTTGGTCAAACACAAAGTGACAGAGAGTTTGGTCAAACACAAAGTGACAAAGAGTTTGGTCAAACACAAAGTGACAAAGAGTTTGGTCAAACACAAAGTGACAAAGAGTTTGGTTTTGGAAGATGTGCAATGATGGTGATGATGATGATGATGATGTTCAGGTTGATGGTGCGTATGGCCCCGTGAGTCGTCCACTTGTTTCTCCGTCATTTAGAATAGTCTCTTCTTGTCTTTCTTCCTGCAAGTGACAGAAAAGAAAACAACAAGAAAAGTTTAATTTTGACATAACATGAAAAATATCTGGCAAGAATCAACTTTCTATAAAGAATATACATGTCATGTATACTTGTTACATAGCGGGTATTTGTCAAACATTAAAACCAAATACGATATCAGGCACATTTTCTTTCCTTTCATCTCATTTACAAAAGATGGGACGTTTCAATCCTGCTGTTGGATTTCAATGACACCGCAGACAATGACACCACAGACAATGACACTGACATCATAATGTCACCACAGACAATGACATCACAGACAATGACACCACAGACAATGACACCACAGACAATGACACCACAGGCAATGACACCATAGGCAGTGACACCACAGACAATGACACCACAGACAATGACACCACAGGACATCACAGACAATGACACCACAGACAATGACACCACAGGCAGTGACACCACAGACAATGACACCACAGACAATGACATCACAGACAATGACACAACATGCAGTGACACCACAGACAGTTACACCATAGGACATAACAGACAATGACACCAGACAATGACATCACAGACACTGACACCACAGACAATGACACCACAGACAAACATCCCTGCCAAGCGTAACTACGTTTTTATATCATAGCAACAGGTGGGTTTTTCTATTCTGACCGGATCACTGGTACTGACTGGCAGCCTTCCCTTTGAAGGGGCAAACGCATTTGGAGCAAGTTGGCTGTGACTGTCAAGTTGGATAAAAGTAACAGTACTAACACTAACCACTAACAACTAACAACTAATATGGTCTGTTCATCATGCATTTCTTCATTTTCATTCAAATATAGTGTATATTATAAAAGACATCATATTTTAATCATGACATGCATATATTCATTCCATATTACTAGACCAGATGTACGAAAATCTTAAAACAAAGTTTAGTACGAGAACAGGCGTTTGATAACCTGAAACAAAGTTTGATATTACAAGAACAGACGTATGAAAATCTTAAAACAAAGATTGATATTACAAAAACAGACATAGAAAGATTTTGTTGTTGTTGATAATACAAGAACAGACCTATGAAAATTTTGAAACAAAATTTAAACAGACAAATGAAACTCTTAAAACAAGTTTGATGTTACAAGAACAGACCTATGAAAATCTTAAACCAAATTTTGATATTCAAACACTTGAGGCTCAAGGCAATGACTCCCAAACATGCAAAAGTATTCCTTCCATACTTGTCATGCTACCAGCACAGGCACCATAGCTGAAAGTTTCATGTATGTATGTATATATGTATGTATGTATGTATTTGTGTATGTATGTGTAGGGATGTGTGTATGTATGTATGTATGTGTGTATGTATGTGTATGAATGTGTATGGGTGTGTGTGTACGTATGTATGTATGTATGTACATACCCATCCACACATGTATGTACGTATAGATGTGTATAAGCACATATCATATGTACACATTTAATATAATGTACACAAGATATATAAAAAATATGATATATACCAAGAGTATTTGAAGAGACTGAGAGAGAGAAATCATTGAGGATAAAAAATGAAACAATTCATTAAATAAATGTAACAAACAAAAACCCTTTACAGAACAATGAGCAACAGGAAGTGTTAAATGAAGGAAGAATCCTTGAACAAACAAGAAAAATTAGTAAAACGTCAGTGCAAGTGATCAACTAGAAAGGTGAATGTAAACAATTACAAACCTTGAATTCAAATTCAATGTCAAAACAACAACAAACCTTGAATTCAAATTCAATGTCAAAACAACAACAAACCTTGAATTCAAATTCAATGTCAAAACAACAACAAACCTTGAATTCAAATTCAATGTTAAAATCCTTCAGTGGATGTACACATTAAATACTATGATGACTATGTGACCAAACCTTTGCCACACAATCAACTTATTTCTTATTAATGACCACAAAAGAAGACAGAATTCATGATGTGCCTTCTCACTAATCTCACACTGCCGGGCAGTAAATTTCCCCACGTATAGAAATGAACGGCAAGGCGGATTGACGGATTGAATCGTAACCACATTCCTATTCTTCACCTCAAATTTACATATGATGTTCAACTGTGTATTTCTTTTTTTTAAAGCTGCACTTATTGACTTGTTTCAATAGAATATTGCATTTGAATAGTCTGGGACGGGACCATTCAGGAGATTAACCCATAATCTTTGTCCATATCAGACTGCACTGTGTGTATCATTCAACTCAAGTGAAATGCAAACTTTGGTGGTCATGACAGTGTTAATTTGATGATGTTTTCTTGTTTATGCTTCAACATTGCAGTCATGAATGCCGTGTGTGTACCTGCAAAGCCTTCGCACTCCCCCTTACAAACTAAAAATAAAATAAAAAGAACTTAAAATAAAACAATGAAAAAGAAACGAAAGACAGATATTTACTTTGCTGAAGGAACAATGTAAAAAAAACAGGAGAAAAAATTGAGCAGTTTTTTGTTATTGTTAATCTCCAATTTGACGACTTTTTAAAATGTTATCGATTATATAGAGTACATCAAACACATGACGAAATACTCTTCTAAAAGATGAACAATTTGATTAGGTAGAGAAGTGGTCAATTTCGTACTTTTACTTTGAAACGTAAAAAAATAAACAAGCCTGGTGGTAATGTTTATGACAATCTTCTTTGCCCCCCATGCCATTAAGTGCTAATCCCATTCTCAAGCTCAAGTCAAGCAGCCCAATCATTGGCATATGCCTGCATGCCAATCTCACTCACCTACAGAATAGGAGATATAGCTAATATATAAAGCTGAACTTCTCAAACTTTGACCGTTTAAAACTCAGGAACCACTGCACCAACAACTTCCATATTTCACATGTAGATTTCAAATCACCTGCTTTAGGTGCTTTGTGAATAAACTCTTGGATCAAATCTGCATTTTAATTGATTTTTTAAAAAGATTGTTTTGCCTGTGATCCACAAAACTTTTTTTATCGTTACCAGATCTCATTCATCGATTTCCAGTCATTACAATAGCTGCCTGCGTAACCTGAATATCGAGGGCTGATTCGACCTAATATTAATAATCGTACTTGATATCACTCAAACCCAATACAGTGGTATCCGAGTTTACCACAGTCAATGTTCAAGAGACACAGCTTTATTATACAGAGAAAACAAAACCCGACATTGTCTCCAGGCATGCTTGTATTATATATACTCAAATAGTTGCTAAAGATGCCAAACTTTGCTATTGTATATATGCCTAAACTATGTCCAATAGAGCTCTAAGTAAACATTTTGCTGAAAGCACACACACACACACACACACACACACACACACACACACACATCTATTCATTGACAGCTTTCACAGTCAGAAGCCAGCTACTTTCAGAACCCAGAGGGATGAAATAGCAATGGCTGAAATAGCAAAGTGTATTGCTGCATGGAAGGCATGCCTCTAAGTGAGTATCAGTTCAAAACGGGAGCTCTTCACATTAAAATCAAAAGCCAATGTGATATTTATGTTAGATTTCCCATTTCACCAATCATTGGCTGAATGTGTAGCCCTAGTTGCTGAAAACAAAAAATATTACAAATACTTTAACACAATAACTGATTATAGAGAGCCTTGAAATTGCATTGCTCTAATTGGAAGTAGTTTAGAAGACACAGAACAGCAAAACTAAGGAACTTTCTTTTTCTCTAGCACAGCATATAATATATAATAGATGAATTTCTCTTGCCCTCACTGCCATAAGGCAACACCACTTTTGACAATGACAGACAAGACTGGCTTCCTGTATGGCAATATTGGCAATGACAACCTACCACCACCACAAGGCAAACACCACTTTTGACAATGACAGGCAAGACTGGCTTCCTGTATGGCAATATTGGCATGCACAGGCCCCATGAGCATGGCAAAGCTTACGCTGTTGTCGTTGTTGTTGTTGTTGTTGTTGTTTGTGTGGTGTCACGCCCACACTGGCTTCTGTCTGCCCTCTACATTGATACAGCAATACCAAGTACACAGAAATGTCAACCTGGTGTACAAAGCTCTTTGGGCTGTTTTTGAGCTTGAGCTGGTGCTTGGTGTAGTTAATGCTGCCACACTGAACACACACACACACACACAAATTAGCAGGCAAGTCAATGCTACAACATATCATTATGTAGGAAGACATTTCTACATTCATGTATAGGACTAATTGGCAGTGAGAATACATAGGAGGAATATGTGCACATCATATTGTACTTTATCAAGAAAGTTAACATCTCATAAGTAAAAGGAAAGTCTACAGAAAGTCACACATACCACAGGGTTGTGATAGAACTAGAACTATTAACTTCATGACTCAAACTCTTTATACATTTGACACAATCTTATAGTCAACATAGCGTTACATGCAGGCCTACTTTCCATTCCCAGTTTGGTGTCAAATTTTTATCTACTAGATGATTATCACAAACTTAATGTGAATAAAATGTATAATGATGATAACTTTTGACCCCTTTCAGTATTTTTGATTACGTAACAGCTCTGTTTTACACTTCCAACTTCTCATTGTATCTGTTTTGTCTTACACAAAAATACACAAACTCTTACAATAGAGATAAACGAAAGGTATGGATAGTTCAGCCAAGAGAGTATTACTATGGGTGTAGGTAGTAGTAGCAGAAGCTCACACAGCCAGACATGCAGGCACCATTCCCCTCCCAATTCCCTAGCAAAACAAATCAAGGCAAGGAAAAGCCAAGGGATTTAAAAAAAACAACACAAAAAACATTGGTTCCCACGGCATGAATAGGAAGGAAGCACAGGGCGCTTTAAAACCAATCCCTTCCACAAGGCAAGTCTGGCCCAAGGTATGCAAGGCAAGCCTAGCCTATATTGATATTTTCTAGTATGACACTAAAAGCCTAGCCTATATTGATATTTTCTAGTATGACACTAAAAGCCTAGCCTATATTGATATTTTCTAGTATGACACTAAAAGCCTAGCCTATATTGATATTTTCTAGTATGACACTAAAAGCCTAGCCTATATTGATATTTTCTAGTATGACACTAAAAGCCTAGCCTGTATTGATATTTTCTAGTATGACACTAAAAGCCTAGCCTATATTGAAATTTTCTAGTATGATACTAAAAGCCTAGCCTATATTTTCTAGTATGACACTAAAAGCCTAGCCTATATTTTCAAGTATGACACTGAAAGCCTAGCCTATATTTTCTAGTATGACACTGCAAGCCTAGCCTATATTTTCTAGTATGACACTGCAAGCCTAGCCTATATTTTCTAGTATGACACTGCAAGCCTAGCCTATATTTTCTAGTATGACACTGCAAAGCTCATGCAAAGATCCCAAAGCCAAAGACAAAGACAAAGGTATCATTGGAGTTTACAGGACTAGGGCGCACACATGCCGTTGACAAGTGACAATTTTGTGTAATTAGGATTTACTGTGTCCAGTCCAACGTGTGCGATGGTCTCAGGGTGAATTAAGAGGAAACAGCAAGATGAAAGACAAATTGAAAGGGTGAGAAGATAGAAGTAGAACATATCAATACTATGAAAAGCACCCGCCAACTGCCCACAGTAACAAGTGAAAACAACGTTTACAAATATCCGGTTAACGACTGAGAATGGTCAAGTTGGACTTTTGTCTGCTTCAAGTGTATACCTATACAAAGAGCAGGATCACAGGCTTTTTATCATGGGTATCCTTCAGCATGCTTTGATTCAGTCACAGGCCCCCAGAATCCCCCCCGGGACATCAGACTATCATGGTGGTAACGTCCTCTCTTTTGTCTACCAATGCCACTGCCACAATGTTGGAACGCCCTGGCACTCATTCAAACACCAGTTTGATTCATTGACCTTCACGCTCTCTTCACCACAATAAGCGTCCTACAAACCAGCTAACATTCAAACAAGAGTCTAGTCAGCAATGTCATTTTTAACATTTTCGCTTCTGGTTGCCCTCAACTCCCAAAGGATGTCTCTATCACACTAGCCTCATGTGAACTGAATTCATTGCCATCAACTCCCAAAGGATGTCTCTATCACACTAGCCTCATGTGAACTGAATTCATTGCCCTCAACTCCCAAAGGATGTCTCTATCACACTAGCCTCATGTGAACTGAATTCATTGCCCTCAACTCCCAAAGGATGTCTCTATCACACTAGCCTCATGACACCTGAATTCATTGCCCTCAACTCCCAAAGGATGTCTCTATCACACTAGCCTCATGTGAACTGAATTCATTGCCCTCAACTCCCAAAGGATGTCTCTATCACACTAGCCTCATGACAACTGAATTGCCCTCAACTCCCAAAGGATGTCTCTATCACACTAGCCTCATGACAACTGAATTCATTGCCATCAACTCCCAAAGGATGCCTCTATCACACTAGCCTCATGTGAACTGAATTCATTGCCCTCAACTCCCAAAGGATGTCTCTATCACACTAGCCTCATGACACCTGAATTCATTGCCCTCAACTCCCAAAGGATGTCTCTATCACACTAGCCTCATGTGAACTGAATTCATTGCCCTCAACTCCCAAAGGATGTCTCTATCACACTAGCCTCATGACAACTGAATTCATTGCCCTCAACTCCCAAAGGATGTCTCTATCACACTAGCCTCATGACAACTGAATTCATTGCCATCAACTCCCAAAGGATGTCTCTATCACATTAGCCTCATGACACCTGAATTCATTGCCCTCAACTCCCAAAGGATGTCTCTATCACATTAGCCTCATGACAACTGAATTCATTGCCCTCAACTCCCAAAGGATGTCTCTATCACACTAGCCTCATGACAACTGAATTCATTGCCCTCAACTCCCAAAGGATGTCTCTATCACACTAGCCTGAATTCATGACAACTGAATTCATTGCCCTCAACTCCCAAAGGATGTCTCTATCACACTAGCCTCATGACAACTGAATTCATTGCCCTCAACTCCCAAAGGATGTCTCTATCACACTAGCCTCATGACAACTGAATTCATTGCCCTCAACTCCCAAAGGATGTCTCTATCACACTAGCCTCATGACAACTGAATTCATTGCCCTCAACTCCCAAAGGATGTCTCTATCACACTAGCCTCATGACAACTGAATTCATTTCAACTCCCAAAGGATGCCTATCACAACTCATGACAACTGAAATTGCCCTCAACTCCCAAAGGATGTCTCTATTACACTAGCTCATGACAACTGAATTCATTGCCATCTACCAAGGACTTGTACTAAATATGAATCTAATCAGGAGAGAAAATTCAAAGTCCTTGACCTTGCTAGCCATCCTTTCAAGATCCATCCCACCTTGTCACTACCAGCCTATAACAAAATTTGTTATGTTATGTTATGTTATGGTATGTTCCCCACTGTCTACTGAGACAGATTTGGTTCTCGTTAGACAGCAACCCCACTGCTCGCCCTTTCATTAAAGTCGACACAAACAGCAAAACTATGGAAGATAAACCAAGTTGCAGAAACTGTACAGGTGACTTATAAATGATGATCCATTTCATGCCGAGACGATGCAAGATGAGAAGGAGATCGACAGTTATTTCATTACACACAAAGATAGGAGATTGACAACTATTGCATTAAAAAGAAGGATTGATAAATATTTCAGGAAAATTGTAAAAAGATTGACAGATTTTAAGAAAAAGAATACTTTTAAAAGATTTTAGGAAACGGATTTTAGAAAAAAAAAAAGAATAACTGACAGGGATTTTAGGAAACGGATTTTAGAAAATAGAAACATTGAGAGGGATTTTGGGAAACAGATTTTAGAAAATAGAATAATTGAATTTCCAGAGATTTTAGGAAACAGATTTTAGAAAATAGAATAATTGACAGGGATTATAGGAAATAGATTTTAGAAAATAGAAACATTGAGAAGGATTTTAGGAAACAGATTTTAGCAAAATAGAATAATTGACAGGGATTTTCGGAAACAGATTTTAGAAAATAGAATAATTGACAGGGATTTTCGGAAACAGATTTTAGCAAAATAGAATAATTGACAAAGATTTTAGGAAACATACTAGATAATAGAATAATTGACAGGGATTTTAGGAAATAGAAAGATCGAGACAATTATTCTAAGAAAGACACGACGTACACAAAAATCTCATCCAACCACATACCTTGACATAATTGACATGCAACTAGTCAACTACCATTAGGCTTCCTGGTTGAACTACCATTAGGCTTCCTGGTTGAACTACCATTAGGCTTCCTGGTTGAACTACCATTAGGCTTCCTGGTTGAACTACCATTAAGCTTCCTAACCATTAGCTTCCTGGTTGAACTACCATTAAGCTTCCTAACCATTAGGCTTCCTGGTTGAACTACCATTAGGCTTCCTGGTTGAACTACCATTAGGCTTCCTGGTTGAACTACCATTAGACTTCCTGGTTGAACTACCACTAGGCTTCCTGGTTGAACTACCATTAGGCTTCCTGGTTGAAGTCTGATAGAATGTTGACATAATTACACAATCCACCAAAACTGGTTGTCTCATGAGTAGTTTACTAAGAAACAAGACTAATCCCGACACATTGCGTGCTAAGATATAATAATAATCTAGAATGGTCTGGGACATCAAAGTGGTGTGAATCTTTCTTACACATGATATCTTGGGCAGTGATCCCAGGCACCAATAAGAGAGAGTGGCAAGATGGATGCCAGCTGAAAGAGTAAGCGACTAGTAAGTAGTCAACCCTACCCACAACTCTGGACAACTAGCCACTTACAAAAATGATGGAATTACTGCTTTCTTTACCACGTAATAAATGGTCATGGTTCTTTTGGTTCGTTTTTCTTCATAGTAATCCCTCATCATCACCCAAGCTCAATTGCCACATACACACACACACTCACACACACACACATACACACACACACACGCACACACATACACAAAAGAAACAAAGAGAAAGACAATCATGAAAGAAAAAGAATAATAACAAATAACACACACGCACACATGCATACACACACACACACACACTCACTGGCTCACACACATAACAATAACAACAGGCATTCATCAACTCAAAGCAGGAGAATCAAAAGCTGTGCAGTTTGTTTGTTTAACCTGTCCATCACATGAAGGGACCTCAGAGTGGATCAAGAGGAAACAGCAAAGTGAAAGATAAGACAAAGAATAAAAAAGGAAAGAAAGAAGACCTACCAGCACCACCCACAAGCTGTGCAGTCAAAAGCTGAAAACATGTGGAGTTTTACTTTTCTGGCAAGGGTGCACCTGTATCTGTGTGTGTATATGTGTGTGTGTGTGTAGGTCTGTGTGTGTGTGTGTGTATATGTGTGTGTGGATGTGTGGATGTGTGTGTGTGTGTGTATCTGTGTAGTGTGTGTGTGTGTGTATGATACCTGTATGATACTTGCATTTTCTTCTTTATAGTCATGCATAGGGGAATAGCTGTGTAATAAGTGTGTTGAGCACTTTGCATCTACACCTCAAGGGTGCATAGATAATGTTGACTAATTCGCCATAGAGCATATAGGAAAGCAATCATGATGTGAAACACTATGTTTTCTTACTTTGTCAAACTTTCTTCAGATGTCATGTGTTTGGACTTTTTTCCTGAGAACAAAAAAAAAAACAGGTGCAACTCCATATTATAGCAAATGTAAATCTCAGTGCCAGTGTTACCTTGTGATACAAAAACACATCAAAGCAACCGTGTCATATAACATTTCACATCAGGTTGATTTATTGACATTCCTACTTTCTTTACCACCGCCAAAAGAAAGACTTTTTGGATTTGGACGGAATTCAACCAGTCCACCACTGGTCAAAAGATGATATCTACGGAAACCAGTAAGTTGGAAGAAAGATACAAAAGATGATATCTATGGAAAACAGTAAGTTGGAAGAAAGATACAAAAGATGATATCTATGGAAAACAGTAAGTTGGAAGAAAGATACAAAAGATGATATCTATGGAAAACAGTAAGTTGGAAGAAAGATACAAAAGATGATATCTATGGAAAACAGTAAGTTGGAAGAAAGATACAAAAGATGATATCTATGGAAAACAGTAAGTTGGAAGAAAGATACAAAAGATGATATCTATGGAAAACAGTAAGTTGGAAGAAAGATACAAAAGATGTCAAGAGGTATACCTAACCTAACTATCTACACATAGACAAAAGCAAAGGTTTGCTGATTCATTGAAATTGACCCTGTTCACCATATGAGGTGATGTCAGGCTTAATAAGTAGGAAGCAGCAAGACAAAAGATAAGTAACAAAAGATAAGTAACAAAAGATAAGTAACAAAAGATAAGTAAAAGAGTGGAAGAAAAGCAGTAGAACCTACCAGAAGCTTCCACCAACGGCCCACAGAGAAGAGGCAATGGTACCATAGAAAGCTATCAAAAACCACTCAACCTAGATGTGTGTCAAATCCCATTTCAAACCTTCCATCTTCATATACATATAGCTGCCGTCCTTTTCAACTACAAAAACAGACTCACACCGCCCAAACGCAGTCCTAACTCAGTCTAACTCAGTCTAACTCAGTCTAACTCAGTCTAATGCAGTCTAACTCAGCCTTACTCAGTCTAAATCAGTCTAACGCAGTCTAACTCAGTCTAACACAGTCTAACTCAGTCTAACTCAGTCTAACACAGTCTAACTCAGTCTAACGCAGTCCTAACTCAGTCTAACTCAGTCTAACTCAGTCTAACGCAGTCTAACTCAGTCTAACGCAGTCTAACTCAGTCTTACTCAGTCTAACGCAGTCTAACTCAGTCTAACGCAGTCTAACTCAGTCTAACTCAGTCTAACGCAGTCTAACTCAGTCTAACTCAGTCTAACTCAGTCTAACTCAGTCTAACGCAGTCTAACTCAGTCTAACTCAGTCTAACTCAGTCTAACTCAGTCTAACTCAGTCTAACTCGCACAATGGCCCATACTATTCCAGAAAACATTGACAATTTAACTGTACTGAGCCGTCTTTCAAGGAAAATAACAAAAATTCAGTCCATCACTGGCCTGTCTGGCAAAGTGCCACGTTTGTTTTGTGAACTCTGATCAACGTCTCCGGCCTGTGACCTCTCTCAGTCTGTGCCATAAATCTACGGTTTCATTCAACAACAAAAAATACACTTGACCCTCATATGTACTTTCTTAGTTTATACAGACTTATGGACTCAAAACCAAAAAATAACCACATACGTTTTTTACGTACCGGTTGACAGCTATGACAACAAATGTATGAAGACACTTAGAAAAGGTAAGGGTGGGGGTGGATGTCACATCTATTCCTAAACATTGATCTTCCTTAACTTAAGTGTGTAGATTATTATCAATAAATATCATATAAATTTTAAAACTCCACCCTTCAGGAGGCATTAAGCTAATACCTGATAATCAACTTCCATTAGCCATCAACCTATTTCCTACAACCCCTGTCCCTATAAAACCTCCACCGTCTTCTATTCTTCTTGTTTCTTTGTCTTAATCTTTCTCCCTTCTTTGTGAAAGGAGAAACGGTTTTAAATAGTGTGGCCCATATGCAGGTTATGCAAGCCTTAAGAAGCAAGCAATTATTCATGGTATGAGAAGTTAGTTGACCGCCTTTCCCCAAAAGCATAGACACTTGCTGTGTGCCATTCTCTTGTCATAAATCAATGAGAAATCGATTAAACGCATCAATTGATACATAACTGAATGAATGTGAATAAATAAATGGAGGAATGAAAAAAATTCATGTTTTCAAAAATCAGGAACAAAAAAATCAAATAAATTAAGAGATTTTTAAATGGTGGAAAAGAGATATTGCTGTAAGATTTCTTTGTTAAAATTTAAACCTGTGATGCGTAAAACAGTGTTAAGTTTTTTAAAAAAAAGATATCATACAAAAGTTGTAGTAATGAAAGCTATCACACACAAAAAGAGGTCTGGTCTCTTTGTGCAAAAAATGGTGATGATGAGTAGATAAAGGTTATTGGAACTTGAAACTTGGGCAAGAAAGGGGAAGGGGCGGGGCCATAAATGTAAATAAACATAAAAGAAAGATGAACCTAGTGCCTATGCAGCGACATCCATCTCCTCACTCTGAAAATCAAAAGGATACACAATGGTGGGTGGATTATGGGAATGTTGCGGGACATTACAAACATCAAAAGTAATTGACAATTGCTGTCCACTTTCAAGAACTTATATATAAAAGTTTTAAAAAAGGGTATCTATTTTCACCTTCATCTCATGAGTCAAAACCTCTTGTCATCGGAATCATACAACATTCACCTCAAACAAAGGTATACAACCCCTACAACATTTACAGTTGGAAGACACATTATCGTTTGAAAGATAGAATGGGATCAACATGGCATCAAGCTCACTCCATTCATGAACAAATATCAACAAGACATACAGTTTCAAAACCTTGAATTATGAGTTTTTCTATCAAGAATAAATGATGAGGTGTATGGGAAGAAAACAAATGCCATGAAAAACTTGTATTCAGATGCCTTAAAGGGTACTAACGGCTGTGATTTTCACAACATAGAGACTTTGTGTTAGTGGCAAGATTACCATTAGAAAAGTTACAGGTTCAATCCTTCCTGATGCCATAGAACATTTTCCTGTTTACCACCTTGTATTCGCTTGGCCCATGTCCTTAAACAAAGGACAAACAAGTCCCTTGGCCCATGTCCTTAAACAAAGGACTTACAAGTCCTTGGCCCATGTCCTTAAACAAAGGACTAACAAATCCCCTGGCCCATGTCCTTAAACAAAGGACTAACAAATCCCCTGGTCCATGTCCTTAAACAAAGGACTAACAAGTCCCTTGGCCCATGTCCTTAAACAAAGGACTATCAAGTCCCCTGGCCCATGTCCTTAAACAAAGGACCAACAAGTCCCTTGACCCATGTCCTTAAACAAAGGACTAACAAGTCCCTTGGCCCATGTCCTTAAACAAAGGACTAACAAGTCCCTTGGCCCATGTCCTTAAACAAAGGACTAACAAGTCCCTTGGCCCATGTCCTTAAACAAAGGACTAACAAGTCCCTTGGCCCATGTCCTTAAACAAAGGACTAACAAGTCCCCTGGCCCATGTCCTTAAACAAACGACTAACAAGTCCCTTGGCCCATGTCCTTAAACAAAGGACTAACAAGTCCCTTGGCCCATGTCCTTAAACAAAGGACTAACAAGTCCCCTGGCCCATGTCCTTAAACAAACGACTAACAAGTCCCTTGGCCCATGTCCTTCAAGTAATGTATGAGGAGATTCTTTTTGTTTCTTCTTTTTCTTCTTCCCCTTTTTCTCAACAGTGAAAGACAGGCACTCCAACCAGCTTTGTGATTTTAAGAAACAATTATTTTTGTCAGATAAAAGTAAGAGACATTCAGTGACATTTATATATGTATATAAAATTGGTGCTGAAATATTCAAAACTGATTGGTACATTCAAAAGCTTGCAGACAGCAAATTGTTCTCCTTTCTTTCTTCTTGCTCCTTTTTGTAGTATTTTCTAATGCTTTGTCCGCCTTACGTTAGTGCGTTGCTCCAGTCAGGAAAACAAAAGTTACCACATGGCGCAAAACACTTGCATCTTAGCTTAAAAACTAGCCTGTGATCTCTACACTGTTCAAATTTGTAAATAGACAAAACTGCACGTCTGTTGAATGATAACGATATCACACAATATAAACTCAAGCATGTACACCAGAAAAACCAATCCACGCCATAGCACATTGCCAAGTCACAACTTGCAAGCAAATGACTTTTTCACTGATACAAAATGCAGAAAGGGGTAGAAGATATATATATAAAAAAAAAAAAAAATGAAAGTAACAGAGAATTTAACATCTTGATCACAAGCCACTTTCATTAACAAAATTGTTTTAAGTTTTAAATACGACCAACTAGACTTGACTGTTTCATGGATGTTTCCGGTTTTTTCTCCAGTCCGAAGAACGTGGTCATGGCCTAGTCTGTTTACTCTACGCAAACTGTTAATCTTGTTATTTTGGTTGTATTCAATGACATTTCCTCTACCCAAACTGTTAATCTTGTTATCTTGGTTGCATTCAGTGACATTTACTCTACCCAAACTGTTAATCTTGTTATCTTGGTTGTATTCAGTGACATTTACTCTACACAAACTGTTATCTTGGTTGTATTCAATGACGTTTACTCCAAACCCAAACTGTTAATCTTGTTATCTTGGTTGCATTCAGTGACATTTACTCTACCCAAACTGTTAATCTTGTTATCTTGGTTGCATTCAGTGACATTTACTCTACCCAAACTGTTAATCTTGTTATCTTGGTTGCATTCAGTGACATTTACTCTACACAAACTGTTAATCTTGTTATCTTGGTTGTATTCAGTGACATTTACTCTACCCAAACTGTTAATCTTGTTATCTTGGTTGTATTCAATGACATTTACTCTACATAAACTGTTAATCTTGTTATTTTGGTTGTATTTAGTGACATTTACTCTACCCAAACTGTTAATCTTGTTATTTTGGTTGTATCCAGTGACATTTACTCTACGCAAACTGTTAATCTTGTTATTTGGGTTGTATTTAGTGACATTTACTCTACCCAAACTGTTAATCTTGTTATTTTGGTTGTATTCAGTGACATTTACTCTACCCAAACTGTTAATCTTGTTATTTTGGATGTATTTAGTGACATTTACTCTACATAAACTGTTAACCTTGTTATTTTTGGTTGTATTTTGTGACATTTACTCTACCCAAACTGTTAATCTTGTTATCTTGGTTGTATTCAGTGACATTTACTCTACCCAAACTGTTAATCTTGTTATTTTGGTTGTATTTAGTGACATTTACGCTACGTAAACTGTTAATCTTGTTATTTTGGTTGTATTCAGTGACATTTACTCTAAGGAAACTGTTATTCTTGTTATCTTGGTTGTATTTAGTGACATTTACTCTACACAAACTGTTAATCTTGTTATTTTGGTTGTATTCAGTGACATTTACTCTACCCAAACTTGTTATCTTGGTTGTATTTAGTGACAAAGTCATTATTTACTTGTTTTTGATAAACTGATATTTTTATCTACTCATGCATTAATCTATTTATCTTCCTTTTTTATACAATTGTCATCATTAATGTCATTTTTGCTATCATCATTACTAGAATGATTCTGTAATACTAATAGCAAGTATCCTTATCATTATTGTTGTTATTATCGTTGCTATTATTAATTCATCATCATCCATATCATCCACATGATCATAATCATAATTGTCATCACAATCATCATCATCATTATCGTTATTATTATTATTATGCTTATTATTATTATAATCGTCATTATTATCATTCCTATTATTTACTGTCATCAAACATCTATAACCATGTCACCTTGGCGTATCATGCAAAGAAATCTAGTATTCTACCACATGCTAATGCTTTAATGTTACTATGCTGTCACAACATCCCATATCCCTGTCTTGACCCACTTGTTATCACAACATCCCATATCCCTGTCTAGACCCACTTGTTATCACAACATCCCATATCCCTGTCTTGACCCACTTGTTATCACAACATCCCATATCCCTGTCTAGACCCACTTGTTATCACAACATCCCATATCCCTGTCTTGACCCACTTGTTATCACAACATCCCATATCCCTGTCTAGACCCACTTGTTATCACAACATCCCATATCCCTGTCTAGACCCACTTGTTATCACAACATCCCATATCCCTGTCTAGACCCACTTGTTATCACAACATCCCATATCCCTGTCTAGACCCACTTGTTATCACAACATCCCATATCCCTGTCTAGACCCACTTGTTATCACAACATCCCATATCCCCGCCTAGACCCACTTGTTACGCCAAACTTGGCCGTGCAATCCCTACAACTATGACCAACAAAATACCTTTCTACAGAGAAAACTTAGGCCAGCATACATACATCATTTTCTGTCTACAAGTAGCACCCCCCCCCCCCCGCCCCCTTCATTTGCCAAGTGTCATTTTTATTTAATATCCCATAGCAGAGAACATCTCTTCTAGCCCTTCCAATTAAGACAGATTTCATTTCTAATTGACATACAATCAAAGTCGTACATAGTGAATCTATACAAGTTTTACAGTTACAGACTTTTGAAAATAAATATTCTCACTTCTTGTTTTGTGTGACAAGGATCGTTCTTCTCGTGGACTCTCTATATACTAAAGGTGTATTAATAATGACAATTTCATAAGCGGAGTGATAGTATTCCCCCCCCCCCCCCAAAAAAAAAACCCAAAACCAATAGCGGCAAGCTGATAGAAGGCAAAAACACAGCCATGGCGAACACCTGTCCCGAAGCCAAACTTACAACCCTGCTGACAAGAATGAAAACTTTGATGTTATTACATTGCACACCCATCACCCACTACAAAGACATGCATTTCTCTCCATCCATGCTTTCAAACCAGCTCAAACAGGTGGGCAAAAGAACAACTTACTCTTTTTGGTTCTCTAGTGACCTCGTCTCTCTCCCCACTCCTCTTCCCAGACGGTGCGTTCCCTCTCAAACGATTTCCACTTGGAGTCAAGCTCTGCCTGCTGCTGTTCCAACCCTTTCTTCATTTGCTCCGACCTCTTTTGAAGCTACACGGTCAATAGAGATGAAAACATTTCATGTCCTTGACATATTGAAAACAATTTCACGTCATTCATTTTATCCACATCCTCATTTCCCCCACACGGCTGTAAACAGCCAAGGAATTTTTTTAAAATGTTCCATATACTGGCCTGTAAACAGCCAAGGGATCTTTAAAAAATGTCCCCCATACTGGCCTGTAAACAGCCAAGGGATCTTTAAAAAATGTCCCCCATACTGGCCTGTAAACAGCCAAGGAATCTTTAAAAAATGTCCCCCATACTGGCCTGTAAGCAGCCAAGAGATCTTTAAAAAATATCCCCCATACTGGCCTGTAAACAGCCAAGGGATCTTTAAAAATACCCGCCATACTAGCCTGTAAATAGCCAAGGGATCTTTAACATGCACAGAGAGTTGTGACCTGCACACAGGACCTCCTTGTTATGATCCATCTCCGATGGGACTAGCTATCCATCAAACTACCTGGACAAGGAGGTGGATTTTAACTTGAAAACAATTATAGCAAATTTGTCAACCGTGGAGGCACAAACCTGAGACCTTATGGCTGAGAGGTCCACACCTTGCCCATAGACCATTGGGTCACCCTTCTCTGTAATAACCACATTATAGTTCATGACACTGTAACTTTGTTGCTACACGTGAAATCAACAAATGCTGTTATCAAGCCTTCTTCGATACATCACTTGAAAATGAATAACTTTTGACGTAACAGAAATGTTTCCTGGTTTCTTTCAACAGACAATGAAGTTTTCAGCCTGTTAACTACTATCAGTAATCTCATGTTCCAATAAAGACACAAGGCAATGAGAACATTTTAGCTGTGTACATGGATACATGGATCTAGAATCTGTCAAGAACAGTTACACTTTGAAATGATCTCTACAAGAGCTGCATTACATCAGAGAGAATCTCTTCAGTTATGTACATGAGAGAATCTCTTCTGAATTATGTAAGCGAGAGAATCTCTTCAAAATTACATCTGTGAGAATCTCTTCAAAATTATGTAAGTGAGAATCTCTTCAGAATTACATCTCAGAGAATCTCTTCAGAATTACGTAAGTGAGAGAATTTCTTCAGAATCACATCTGAAAAAATTCTTCAGAATTACATCTGAGAGAATTTTTTCAGAATTACATCTGTGAGAATATCTTCAGAATTACATCTCAGGGAATCTCTTCAGAATTACGTAAGCGAGAGAATTTCTTTAGAATGACATCTGAGAGAATTTCTTCAGAATAACATCTGAGAAAATTTCTTCAGAATTACATCTGAGAGAATTTCTTCAGAATTACATCTGAGAGAATCTCTTCAAAATTACATCTGCGAGAATCTCTTCAAAATTACATCAGACAGAATCTCTTCAAAATTACATCTGACAAAATCTCTTCAAAATTACATCTGAGAGAATCTCTTCAAAATCACATCTGAGAGAGCCTCTTCTAAACTACACAAGTGAGAAAGTTTCATCAGGGCTACACAAATGAGAGAGTTTTCTTCATAGCTATACATTAAAGATAAGGTTTCTAAGACCTTTGTATTAGATTGAGTCTCTACAGAACCATGGCATGGATAGAGTTTCCTTATTGTAGCAGAGTCTCCTAGAACAATGTGATAAATTACAATTTTTCTGTAGCACATAACATTATCAGATGGACTCTCTTCAGTAGTGTATAAGAACTAGAACTAAAACTAAAACTATGTTTAAAGCAAAAGAGATGGCCTGCATCGGCTTTAGAGTCTTCAACTTTTGCAATTCTTCAGTACCACTTAACAGATTGACTCTCTTCAGTAGTGTATGAGAACTAAAACTAAAACTAAAACTAAGAACCCTGTTTTAAGTATAAAAAAAATAAGGTGGCCTACATCTGCTTCAGAGTCCTTCAACTTTTGCTTCTTCTCCTTGACCTTCATCTCAAAGACTTGTTCCATCTCGGCCTCCATCTTCTTCATGCGGGCATTGTGCTCCTGTCTCTCCTCTGCCATCTGCGTCAACGGGTCTCTGTAACAGGCACAAAGAGGCAATATTTGTACTGATATAACCAATACAATTGACAAAGCACGTTTTACTTGCAGCCAACATTGTCATTCAGTAGCACACTGAGGTTCCAATAGTGAAAGAAAAAAAAAAAACACAAAGCTTTTTTATTGCTTATTTAGAATGCACCTTTCCGCCACACCTGGTGGTTTCTGGGCTTCGTGTGGTGGTCTCAGGGTGGATTGAGATGAAACAGCCAAATGAAAGACATGTGAAAGAGTGAAAGGAAAGAAGTAGGGCCTACCAGCACCATCCACCAACAGTGAATAGTTAATTTTGGCTAATTTAGATGGCAACACACACATATGTAAGAATGAAAAGGAAGAAATATAACATACAACAGCATCTTCCAAACACATGTGAAATAAAACAATGCACGTTGAAATAAGTGTACAAAAGGAAGAAGAATGACAAAAAGGAAGAGAGAACAGACAGAAGAAGATTTCTCCTTTTGTTTCTAAAATAAGAAATTTGAGATTTTGTATTGTTTGACAACTTCAGATATTCCCGACTAGAATTTTACTCCTAACGTTGGTGATATCAATGTTGTCCACATTTAAAACACTTGAATTGAAATGAAACATTTGGTCAACTAGGGGTCACACACCAGGAAAGCAAGCGATGAAAGCGTGTATGAAACAAGAGACTTGCCAAAACCTAACGCAAAGGTAGACAAAAGACATGGATCCTCACAGCACTAAGCCACGGCCTGAAAAGAAAGTCAACCATGGCCACACTCAAACTTAAAGACCATTTCAGACATGGACATCACAGCACTAAGCCACGGCCTGAAATGAAAGTCAACCATGGCCACACTCAAACTTAAAGACCATTTCAGACATGGACATCACAGCACTAAGCCACGGCCTGAAATGAAAGTCAACTATGGCCACACTCAAACTTAAACACCATTTCAGACATGGACATCACAGCACTAAGCCACGGCCTGAAATGAAAGTCAACCATGGCCACACTCAAACTTAAACACCATTTCAGACATGGACATTACAGCACTAAGCCACGGCCTGAAATGAAAGTCAACTATGGCCACACTCAAACTTAAACACCATTTCAGACATGGACATCACAGCACTAAGCCACGGCCTGAAATGAAAGTCAACTATGGCCACACTCAAACTTAAACACCATTTCAGACATGGATCCTCACAGCACTAAGCCACGGCCTGAAATGAAAGTCAACTATGGCCACACTCAAACTTAAAGACCATTTCAGACCTAATGGAAAGCCTAGCAGGAAACAGAACAGAATTAAAAAATATCACTAAGATAATCAGTGAAGCAGACCAGGTGGAAAAGGGTTTGAAACCAAGTGAGTCGAAGGGGTAATGATGCTAAAAGAGAAGGAAAAAAACCTTAAAAGGCAATGTTCTCTACATACATTTTGAAGAGCTGTTTTGACATCTCCTTTAGCTTTCAACCAACTTACTTGAAATTTGGTACAAATGTTTAATAGGCAATAAAAAACCAAACCATGCATGCATTGTTCTGTATGTTTGGGGGATTTTGAGAAAATGTCTTTAGGATGCCATAAGGAGAGAATATGAATTTTAGCTGCATGCTTTAAATCAACTTAGAGAAGAAATATGAGTTTCAAGTATATGATAATGTGATCAGAAATTCTGTGAGTTGTTTGATTTTGGCAAGTTGTGTTTTTCTAGGGCTCAAAATCCAATAAGGCGATGTTTTCATGGTAATGTATTGTCAACATGATTTTTTTTTACTGTTTACCCGTAATTTTGACTCATCAAGCTGA